>JNCO01007743.1:0-11943 GCA_000785685.1 Uromyces viciae-fabae | reverse complement strand
CTTTAAATAACCCCAGCTCAGCTGGCCCCTTTTTAAAATATATATATATATTTAAAATATCATTAAAATATATAAAAACCTTAAAAAAAGATTTAAATATATATAAGAAAATCTTACCATACACTTTTTGCACCGTGTGTAGCTAGTAGAGTTAGGCTCTAGGCATCACATAGGCTGACAAGATTCTTGCATGGATTATGCTTGACACTAGGAGAGCTTTCTTGGCACTCCGTAGGAAGCACTTACAGTGAATGAATTGCAGCAACTTGGTCAGACCCCATCCTCACTACAATTGTAAATGATCTGTATTCTTGAAGCCAATTGGAGCTAATATCAATTGTAACTCACCATCATTTCACATGCAGTCCAGGTCCAACTGAAGTGTAACCTGGCTATAACCTCACCTTAATTTTTTGACCCAAAAGGCTGAACATGCAAGGCCCCTGGGGCCTTGCATCAGCAAAATGTCCCAACTGATATACGCGGGTACATCAGGGTGGACATGTTTTGTTCCACATCAATTGGAGCTGACTTGCATGTGTGTTACACTAGTCTCACAACAAAATTTGACAATAAAGTTAATCATGAATTACAAGTAAACATGGCAAGTAGTTCAAACAAAATGAAAGATAAAGTTAAAGGAAAGCACTCAATGGAGAGTGCCAAGAAACCTCCCCTAGTGTGAGAGAGAGCCTGCAGCTGGGATTTTTCTGGTGATTTTAGAGAGTAAGACATCTTGATTAGTGGAGAGGAGGTTAAATAGATGGATGGGTTTGGTTGGATGATGTTGGAAGTGGATTCAAAGGATATGGTATCTATAGATATCAATATCTGCCATCCGTAAAATTTAGACAGGCTTAGTTTAGACAAAAAAAGAAATAGACAGGTTTAGACGCCATCTAAATGCCGACAGGAAGGCTTCCATTTATGAACAAATTGTGAATGTAAGAAATCTTCAGATATCCAAACTAACAAAAATAAAAATCAAAATCCAAAAAGAAAAGAAAAAATAAATAAAAGAGGTAAAAAAGATAAAAATTGAGGTAATATTTAACACATCCCTTAATAATAATAATAATAATAATAATACTAAAACAAATGTATTTTAGTATCTAAAATAAAAAATGAATAAACAAAAAACAAGATCAAATTTTTTAAAAAAAAATAAACATTATAGAAATTTAATGAATATTTACAATGAAAAATTGACAAAAATATATGAAAGAAAAAAAAGATGTGTAAAAAAGAAAAGAAAAGATGCTTTTATTCTAAATTTTTAAAAAAAATTTTTTTTAAGGTTCCCAAAAAAAAAAAAAAAAAAGAAAAAAATATGACAAAAAATTTATTTACATATTTAGAATAAAAAACCACATATATACAAAACTTGAATTGGACAACGTAATAATTTGTTTTTTTTCAAAGAAATATATATATATATATTTAGAAATCCAAAGAGAGAAAAAAAAAAGAGAAAAGGAAAAGGAAAAAAAAAAGTTTAAGTTCGATGTTTAGGACCGAACTTAAGTGGACCTCGTTTTGACATTTTTCTGGTTGGAAGTGATGAACTTGAAGCTATATGTATAAAAGAAAGATTTAATTTGAAGCATCAATAACTATTTTAAAAAAAAAAGCAAATAAAAAAGAAAAAAGCAAAAAAAAAAAGAAAAAAAAGAAAAGAAAACGAACCATCAATGCTACCAGGAAAATAACCAACATCATTTCCAAAAGAAGAAATTTTACTAGGACAAAGATGATGTTCAGAAGAAGTAGAAGTCATAGTAAATTGCATACAAGTTGGAGGGGAAAAATCAGTTTCAGAAGAATAAGAAGCGACGGGTTTAAGAGTAGAAGGGATGTTGATCAAAGATTGAAAGGGTGCGTCACTGGGTGGACTTGGTATAAATTTAGCAATTGGAACAGGTGAAGATCTGACAGTAAATACATTCTTGTAATAATCTTTTCTATTTACTGGATTTATATCACAAGATGGTTCGGAATCTCGGGTGCTTGATGGAGGAGTTGACGGTGAAAAGTGATCACCGATCTGTATGTAATAACATTAATGCGTTAAAAAACTTTTTTTTTTTTTTTTTGTTCAATATTTAAAAGAAGGAAAAGAAAAAAAACAAAAACAAAAAATGACTGAGTTACACACGTGATGACGAGATAATAGATCATTGTGAATAGTTGAAATCTTGTGAAAGGCCAATACGGCTCGATTTTTCTTTTCTGGTGGCCAAGTTGAAGTAGGAAGAGAAAGAATAGCACCGGTCATTTGATTTGTAATAAAACCTAATGTCTGTGAGGGTTAGAGCATTATATCGTTAGGTACTTTATCTACCAACTATCAATCAGCCAAAGCTCCTACCATAGCGAGGTGAATATCTGAGCAATTTTTTTGCAAGAGAAAATGAAACTTCGTGATCAATGACATGAGAGCATTTCAAGTATACTCCGAAAAAGATACTAACAATCAACAAAAACCGGTTTGTGTAGACCACCACTAAACACCCTTTCTCCGCCGACATGCTGAGCGCCTACTTGATCAAAAAACTCAAATATCTGCAAAATACAAACATTGACATTTTAGTTTCAGAAATAGTTGGACTGGAAATGATTGTAATAATAGACAAAAAAAAGAGGACTTAATCACCTCCATTTGATGATAATCTGCTGTAAATATCTAAGTCAAATAATAAACAAGATATGAAAAAATTGAGCATGAGTCATGAGAAGTAAGTGAACTGTCAAGTCCAAAAAAAAAAAAGAAAAAAAAAATTAAGAAAAGAATTGATAGATTCATTGGGGAAAAAAAAAAAAAAAAAGAATAGATTGATCACACAGTGCTTACTCTCATAGCCCATCTTTCTAGAATATTTCGGCTGGATGTTGTGTGAAGAAGAAAGATAATTCAGAAGGTTGATTTTCGAAAGAAAGAAAAAAAAACGAAAGAAAAGAATGAAAAAGTACCGAAGTTTAATAGTAGCAGAATTAAGGTCAATACGATGCTCAGCATCTAGAAGGTCAGCAGAAGTACCATGGGTACCTTGTACGCCATCTTTTCTCGGAAAAAATGCAATCCTACATGCGTCGTAAGAGAGTAACTTGGTGTCTAATAATATGTTGGTACAGTATGATTTTTTTTTTTTTTTTATAGAATTTGGTGGTTAGTAATACAATATACTTAATAGTAAAAAAAAGAAAATATACAAGAGAAGAATCTAACAGGCTGAAGCGACGATCTCGGGTACGAGGGGTTTGGCGATTGGTTTGATCTCATTCATAATTTGACAGTCATCTTGAAGATGCAAGAAGATTTTTTAGATATTAAGATTGAAGATGGTGATGATATGAAAGGAGACGGGAAGATATGCAGTTGGGTTGAATGCATGGGTGTTGTCGTTGATAAACAGGTGTTATATTTAAACACGTAAATAATTTAATTTTTTATTTTATTTATTTATTAAAAAAGGATGTAAATATTTAATTTATGAGATGAGCTTGATGATGCAGATAGAGATCTCAACTTTAATATGATAATAAAAAAAAAAAAAAAAGAGTGAAGAAGAGACGTACCTTCATTAAAGTCTAAGAAAGATTTCATGTATTGAACTCTAGAGTTCAAATCAGAGTCAAGGTCTGATCGAGTTAGATTTTGAGGATTCATTTATGTAGGACTAGGTTAAGGTAGAATTAGAATTATTGAATATGTAGAGTTGAATACAAACGAAGAACAAGACTCTAGTGTATGAAGAAGAAGTAAAAAGCAAGGGAAATTTGTGTATGTAGACTTTAAAAAAGGAAAAATAACGTAAAAAAAGATACTTCTACGACAAAACTAATTCAGAAATGTAATCATGCTCAATTTTTCATGGGTTGAGTTGAGTCTCACGAATCCGTCACTCGATCAACATAAAATAAAATAAAAAATTTCATTCATGTAAATAAATGAATATATTTGTGTAAAAACATACTAAAATGACCAAGTTAGAGTTAAGAAATTTTGTTTCCCCTTTAACTTTTAAAAATTTAAGAATTGTTTTTAGTTTCAGCCCCTTTTTTAAAAGGGAAACTATTGTGATGTAGAAAACTTAACTTTGATGAAAAAAAGGTATATTTTTTTTGTTTTAAGTGAAGGAATAATGATGAGCGATGTCTGAACAAGCCAAACTATGTATATTTATTTATATTTTGATGATGATGATGATGAATGATCTGGTATCCTACGTGATAATTATGATTTATGTAGCACCAGAATTAAAAGGAAATATTTTATTTGCAACAAAGTTAGCAGAGAATTAAAATATAGACGAACTTTCATCAAAAATAAAAAAATAAAAAAAAACTCATCCAAGCATAATCTAATGGCACAATAGAATAGAGGGATACTTTAATCCTTAAAACTTTTTTTAGTATTAAAAATTTTTGAACTAAATCATTCACTTCTCAAATAATAAATGAAGAGTTTTTTTTATTTTTTTTTTTAAAAAAAAAAAAAAAAAAAAAAAAGTGTTTATATTGCAGATGATTTATGCCAAAAAAAATAATTAATTAATTTGAAGAGAACCTTAATTTATTTTTTTTTTGCACAAAAAAAAGCAAGCGTTATTTGTATGACAATTTGTGTTTATAACATAATTGTGTATGTACAACAAAAACAAAAAAAAAGAAAACACCTGGTGAAAAAACATGGGGAAAGTGGGACCCAGATGTAAAAAAATGGTTTTGATTAAAATTCCCAATGAAATGAAAAGATAATTTAAAATTTTTTGTCCATAACTAAATTATAATGCAGTTTCAATATATCCTATTTTAATTCTCTTTCATCACTATTTTTTTTTTTTTTTTGCTTCTCTAGATTTTAGATCACAATTGTGATGTACATTATTTAATTATCTAGTATATCATATTATAAGGGGTTCTCACAATCGGATTTCTTTGGGATGTGATTTTATCACATGAAATAAATTTTTTCATTTTTTTTAGCTTAAAAATTTTAAGCAGAAGTTGGAGGGAGAAAAATAGCATCTGAGGTAACTTGCAGGCTTCTCAAACTTAAAACTTGAGGAAGCAAGAGTTCCAAGATTTTTGTTTTCAAGAAAAAAAATTAATTGAAGAATCAAAAATCTCCATTTTGAACCCCCCCTATAACTCTATCTATCACTCATTGGAATTCAATATTGCTTGATTTTAAGATTGTTTTTATGTCCATTAGTGATTGTGATGTGATGATTCATTCAATCTTTGTGGAATTATAGGATGTCTTATTTCCATTACTAGTTATAATTTCTGTTTTTATATTGTATCATAATTTAGTTCCTTTACCATTACTTTCAGTGGATTTTCAAACTGAATTATCCAAGGGGGCCAAAAGCACTTTTGCTTTCTGAGGAACCTGCTGTAGATTTTTCACTATTGTTTTTTAAAGACACATACCATGAAATTATATTTTTTTACTGAGACTCATCAATCCTCTAAGTCCCTCACTCATCAAGAAATTCCAGATGGAACACTCATACTTTGAGTACTCCTAGTACTTCTTGGGATCCCCAATAAAGAACCAAGTTCATACTACAGTGATGATGGCCAACCAAGATATGCAAACTTCTTGCTTGAAGAAGTGTGCGATTGGAGATATTTTTTCAAGTGACCTCTTTGGAACAAAGAACCTTTGATACACTACTTGAACAAATCACCTAAAAAATATTACTCAAACTTTGTAGATCTCTCAGTGTGCAAGAGAGAATTATGATCTTTTTTGATATTGTGGTCTGTAGTAATCCAATGAAATAGACTAATTTGAAGTTTTTCAGGGGACTCTTCACTCTTCAAGGGTATTCAAAATTGCTTGCCTTTTGATTATTGCATGATTTTCTAGAGTCTGGTTGTGTGGATTTCTCATTTATCTAGGTACTTTAACCAAGTGTTTGACACACTTGTTTTCAATTTAAAATTTTATTTCATATTATTTCAAGAATTGATGTGATTGAAGTAAAACAGAGAAGATTAAAAGAAAAAAAAAAAAAAAAAAAAAACAATAATAGAGCCCATAATAATAATTTTTTTTATAAAAAAAAAGTCATGAACACCAGAGGTGTGGACTCAATGTAAGAAGGGAGAATTTTTGGCTTTTCCAATATGGCACCTTCCTATATACACTAACAATCTTTTTTTACACACCCCCTTCAGGAAACAATGAAACAGTTACAATACATATATTGCGTAATTGGTGTTATTGTATCAAAATACATGTATTTTTTATGTATCTGTTATCAGATACAGGAAAAATTTTCCCAAAGCTGTGTATTTGTGTGCCAAACACAATACAATACAATACAGGGTGTATCAGGTCCAATACATGCTGTATTGTATTGAAATACATGTATTTCTTATGTTTCTGTTATCAGATACAATACACAGTTTTCCAAAAACTGTGTATTTCCAATACAGATGAAATACATGTATTTTAACTGTTTCATCTTTGCTCCATGCTCCGGAGGATGTACACTTAAACATTTCTTATTAAGCCAGAAAGCTCAGCGGGTAAAGTGGGGGTGCTCAGGAAGCCAGGAAATGAGTTTTTTAATTTTAGTACCACTAAAAGTGCCAGGTTGTGAGATAAAAAAGGTATCCAAACAACCTACAAAATAATAAAATTAGTATAAAAAGATGTGAAATGTCTTATAATCATATTATCATAAAGAATTCTTAGAATATTATTACATATTCTGAATCCTCATCAAAATTGAACCTAGGTCACTCTGCAGAGCCGCCTATGATTTCTAACCCCTTCTTCACTAATTAAACCAAAGAAATGTTATTACACCAAAAATATAATAAATTAAAAGTTAAGTACAGGTGCACGTAGTATGTGACATATATGCTACATAATTGGTACATACATGTAATTCAATCAGAATTAACATAACTCTTCTAGTTTGAAAGTTATGACCTGTTGAAGTTTTTCAACAGTAGGTGCACATAACTACTTAAAGAATCCCTTTGCCATCCTGGGAATAATTACCTTGGGAAACATCCCTGAGAATAAATCAAATGAATTATTCCCAGGCCAATTCAAAACATTGGAAACACCAACAAATGAAATTTCTCTTCACGTGCCAAGGTCCAGACTTTGAAGCATTATTTCAATAGGATTGAATTAAATAATTGACAACCTTGAAACCATGGAATAGTTAATTGAAAATAATTTTAAATACAATAGAAATAAATATTGAAATTACTATGTGAAAAATTGTTGAATTTATGAGCTAGAATTTGTAAGAATTTTTTTGTAATGATTTAAAAGTCATTTAATAATTTTTTTATTGGACTCAATAATGAATTTCTTATGAGGATAAGGACTAGAGTCATTCAGGAAGGAGCTCTAGGAAAGGTTCACGGATAAAAGAGTGAAAAGAACCCATGATTTTATTTCTCATCCAACTGCAGAGATTATAAAGAAATAAAAACAAGATTAGCCCCCTGAACAACATGCCAGGGGTTTAATGTGGTTCTGAACCCTAGACATAATAAAAAATGAAAAACTAAGAGAAATAAAATAAAGCAAGAGATAATTTAAACAGCTACTGATTTAATCTTACTACTTTATTATTTCATCTTCACAATATAATTAGGATTGTTAGTTCTAATTATTTAGTTCCCAAATAATAAAATTAATAATAAAAATATAAAAAACATTTCTAAAGAATAATACTGACTACTGATGATCAGGGTTTGATGACTACAAGACACATACTACTGCAGTTCTTATCTATTTTAAATATTTTATTTTTATCCTAATTTTTTACTATTTTTATTTAAATGTATTTAATTGAAATATTAAACTTAAAATTAATAGAAAAATCATAGCATAATAAAATGGTCAAAAGGACCAAATTCCAACAAAAATAGATTATTATTTATTACAAGTAGCTATACATATGTAATAATGAAAGTGGGAAAATATTCACTAGAAATCCCAGGAAAACAATGAGAATTTCTATTCCACTCCCATAGGCAGAAGGAAGGAATTAAGAGCGCCCTTGCTAATGGTTTTACTATAAATACAGGGCCCTTCTGCCCCATTTTTTGAATCATTCATTTTCATACAACCATACAAATTTATATAAATCCAAAGCCAATCAAACCACAAAAATTCAAGTAAAGCTACTTAGTGTCCATTAACCAAAAGTAAAGAACCAATTTACTTTATTTCCTGATAAAACTATAGGCTATACTAGAGTTAGTACAAAGATTCAAACTATTCCCACTTTGATCTTTTGTTACTAAGTTATTTAACAAAATATCTGAGGAGGAACTCCGGCCTCTGGACAGAGTTGCTTACCTTGAGCCTCCCGCCAGTATCTTATCTTTAAATTTATAAGATTTAAATAGATTGTGCAACTGAATTTAACTATAAGTTATATTACCACAATAAAATACTATAATATAAGGCATATCCTACATATTATAAGCTGTTTCTTCTTGTAAGTACTTACCACCATTAGGAGAAATTGGGGCCTGGTGGCAGTTGTCATGTGGTGACTTTCACATAACTTGTATTATTACTCGAATATTACTGAATGGTTATTCAAATGTAACTTCAATGCACAGTCACTGGGCAGCGTGCACAGCAACTGTGCATTGAAGATAATTACAGGATGATTTGAAGTAATAAAAACAGTAGCAACTAAAATACCCACATGTCAACTGTTGGCAGGTGTCCCCTCATCTCTGCTGGTACACACTACAAATGGGTATAGTAATTTGTGATATTTAATCATAAATTAAACATAGTCTAGATGCTTAAATTTAATATTAAAACAGTAGCAACTAAAATACCCACATGTCAACTGTTGGCAGGTGTCCCCTCATCTCTGCTGGTACACACTACAAGTGGGTATAGTAATTTGTGATATTTAATCATAAATTAAACATAGTCTAGATGCTTAAATTTAATATTAAAAGGCATAGAAATACCTTACAAAAAGCATTTTTCAAAATATTTGGAAAAAAAAAAAAACTTGACCTCCTCCTGACATCAAAAATAGGTGCACACCAGGTTTTAGCTGGTGTAAAAAAAACAGGAATTTCATTTTTTTGTAAAAAAAAAAAAAAAATCAATCTTTTTAGCATTAAATGTAAATATCATATCTTCTTTCTAATAATTATGTGGAAAAGGGTTTGTAACATTTCTAACTTAATATACTATGGTCCTCAAAAGGCACATGTATACTATTTGGGTCTTTATTGATTATTTCTACTTGATAATAAATAATTCCAGAATCAGGAATGAGTCCGTCTCAATGACATCAATTTCTGATATTTAACCTAAACGCATCAAAAGAATAAACTCTCTGCACTTAAAATATTTGAAAAAGAAAGGGCATTGCTTAAGCAAATAAGACATTATCCTTTGATATATGTATATACTATGTATACACATAAATAATTAAAATTATTATTATAAAATAAAATAAAAGGTACAAGAATTGGGAGCTTCTTCAAATGTTTATGGTGATTTCAAAGTATTTCAAGCAAGCTTGAAGTGTATTCTAGGCGTTATATTATTGATAGGTAAATCCAAGTTATTAACGTCAATGAATGGAAATAATGAAATGGTTGAACAAATTAAATTAGATGGTTGGTTGAAGAACATAAATTGATCAGTTGAAAAAAATTAATCAAGCAGATTCCTAGAAGTATTTTCTACTTTGATGATGCATTAAGGTCAACTCAGGCCACTGTTAAACAAAGAATTAGGGAAAAAAAAAATCAATTATATTACCCGCAAAATGCAGGGAGAGCGAGGGCTAGACCGTAGGGGTACATCAAGATTAGGAATGTCAGATGAACATTCGGTTGGAGTTGAAGGACATTTTTCTCTAGTGGATGATTCAATTGAATGATTTCTACGTGCTTCTTCAGCAGGAGAGATGATTGTAAACCCATTTTCTTCATCGTCCGCAGATGGGAACTCTAAGGGTGTCATAACAGTAGAGTAAATAAGATTCACGTCTTCTTCATCCTCATCACTACTGGTGTCACTTTGACTTTCTTCACTCTCTTTCGATCTACTGAAAAACCTTTTGTGCGCTTTAGCTAATCCATCTCTAAAAAAAGTTCTTCCACTTGGATATTTTTGTGGCTTGATGTCTAGTTCGGCAAGCGAAGGTAGTTGATCAAGCTCTGAAGTTGCAAAAAACTTCCTTGCACTGAAAGTGTCTGCTACTGTGGAAGTAGACATAGTACGAGACCGTCTAGTCACATGTGCTTTTCCGTCCAGATCAAGTCTTTTAGCGTCATCAATGCGAAATGGATGTGATATTTGTAGGAAGGGAAGGGCCACGGGTTTCCTAGCACTGTGTGATTACGAAAGGAGAAAAATGAATATGATCTTAATTGGTTGACATCTCATCAGGTGATTAATTTAATTGGAGCAAGCAACTCAACACAGAAGAGAGGCGATACCGTATTTTTTTTGCGAACGAGTTATCATTCTCAGGGGCGGGACTTAAGGTGCTACTGCTCTGTTGAGGAGGCGCGACGACAGCCGCTGAAGAAGCATTCAGCGACGAAGCGAAACTTTCAATCGGACTCGACATAGTTTGGACTGCAGGACTTGGAGAGACGGGTGAGAGTAGCGCCACTCTTGATACCTCGCATGCAGTGGAAAGAGTTGGATTACGATGAGACGCTGCTGCAAGTACGCTTAAGGCAGGAGTAGACTTTGCGTGCCTCAGGTGGCTAGGTGAGCCTATTGTCTTTCGCAAGTCACTGGTACCGTCTTTGAGCAAATAACATCATGAGTTCATTTGTACTCGAGTGTACCAGCTATGAGTTGCAGAAGATTCTGTAGGAAGTTAAACTAACCTTCATCAAGAGCGCCACCTCGGGGAAAATAAGATGATAACATTGAGCAATTCTCTCAAACTTGTGCAAATCTTTGGATAAGCTCTAAATCACTTTAGTCAGCAGCTAGAAGTAGATGCTTTAAATTAGGAAGGCTAAGCAAACTGTCAAAAGAAGCGTAAAGTACAATGGTCCTGGAAAATTGTGAGACTCTTAAAAGGCGCAATTCGTAAGAGGTGTTCAAACCTTACCCACCCTGGTATCCAAATGGTGCGATAACGGAGATAAAGAGTACTGAAGACCTTTTGGAAGTATTTCTGATGCAGGATAAACAAGCACAAGGGGAATAATGTTTGATCAAGCAGGGTTCAGGATTATATGTAAAGGAGCGTATAAAATGATAGGATGATGTGTGAATCTGATTGTAGGCGTTTCAAAAAAGTAGTGAGGAAACGACGCGAGTGTCGTAGAAGGGTAAGGAAGCTTAGCCTGAGCCGTACACCCTATAATGAAAAACAGTTTAAGCGGCTGGAAACTTAAGGAAGGTTAGAAAGGGTTAGAAGTGGGCGCTCAAAGTGACACATCGGGCGGACAAAGCTGACTTCAAGCTGGGAGGAGTGATCTACGATGGCCATGAGGCTCAAAGCGCCCGAGGCCTAAGACAGAAACGGACTGCGGCCTTCTTGAATTCACCTTGATTCTGTGGGACCGATGGTCCCAACAAGAGCATCTTCTTCTTATCGCAAGAGCCCCTACAATCGCAGTGGTATGTAAGCTTTCGCCAACGCGCGAGTTGAAGATTGACATTAATTGAGTATCTTATAGGGATAAAGCTCTTGAAGCCACTTAGACTGTGAAGATTCATTTCCCATAGTCGTGCAGTTCTTCAATTTCAGTAAAAATGCAGCAATGAAGTTCCTCGGCCAAACGGAAACCCATTAGGCCGAAGATTTGATTTTTTGTAGTAATTCTTCTCACTTCAGAAACCGCAACATCTCCTTCAGCCGCTGTGTTATGGTAAAAATTAAGATGTTTTGACACCAAAACCAGCTTAGATTTATTTCACAGTCAAAAGAAACAATTCAAAATAGA
>KN362837.1:1255-11952 GCA_000785685.1 Uromyces viciae-fabae | reverse complement strand
AATAGTAGTAAAATATCCAAAGGTGGTAAATTCAATATCAGATAGAAGTAATTGAATGAGAGGGTTTGGTCATGTTACTTTTTATTTCTATGAAAAATTTTGGGCTCATTATGGACCTTTTTTAAGAATCATCATTGCCCATACCAATGGACCTATGCTAAATGAATACCGTGAACCCAAATGATGGAAATAGAGAAAAAAGAATGGCCCAAGGCGCAAGTGAGAAAGGGAGCTAAGTAGGATCTTTATGATGAAAAATATCAATAATTAGTGTGTCCAATTGATCAAGATCACTGACTCTTTCTCCAGCTGCATCCAATGGTCAAGTTTTATCGGAAAGCTAATACTTCCAATGACTACCACTAATGTATGTAATCAAGTAGAAAGTATGGTTCCACATTTGCCAATGAGCAATTATTGAAGGTCTCATGCAAGATAGAAGTGTCTGTTCATTTTTGAAAATTCAATTGTGGTGAAGTATTTTGTTTGATATAACTGTAGCATTTGTGTCAGAAAAATGTTTACTGAAAGCAATAGGCGGCGCATGCGTCGGAAGATTCCCTAGTTTAGAATAATTTGTGATTGATTTAAAGTTTAAATTAAGAAGAAAAGAAAAGGGAGGAGTTGATGATTTATTTGATGAGCTTGCTTGAAATTTGGTTGAGCTGAATCTTGAAGAGAGATGGAAAAAAATATGGAAAATTATAATTATGATAATGAGTAATTTGTTATTGAGTTCAATTTTATTTCATTTTATTACTAGAATATTTTTATTTATTGATTTCATTTTGTTTTATTTTTTTTTATGTTTTTTTTTTGATTGATTTGTGATTGAATTAGTAATGAGTTTTTTTTTTTTTTTTTTTTTTTTTGAGAAGGAAAGGCAAGGGATAAAGAATGTGTTGGTGGTTGATTTAATAAGCTTGATTAAATTGTGATAATTTTGATTTTTGAAATTGTATGAAAAGAGGATGTTAAATAAGTTTTAATTGATTTGATTAATTATTATTATTTTTTTTTTTTCTTTCCCTTGTTTTTTTTTTCTATTTTGTTTTATTATGAAGAATGGTATTTTTATTTCTGAATGGACAGGAATTACTTTTAGCATTATGTCTATATTTCAAATCATCATAATCAATTGGATTTTCTTCAGTTCAGTTTTCTTTTTCAATATTAGTACATCTAAAACATCTAATTGCATCTGTTTCGGGTGGAAGGCTGGATTGGGGGTTAGACATAGGTTGTTGGGGAAACTTGTTGTTTCCTTGAGTTTGAGTGTTCCGACTCAATTCCTGAAGCAGGTCATTTTTGCAGAAGTTTACTGTGTGGCCCACATCCAGACAGTTGAAGCATTGAGTAGGGGCTTTGACATAATGGGACCCTTTCATAAAATGGGACATGAAAATAGACCTCCTTTTTCAATTTGTGAAGCTATGAATTTATCAGTAAAATGTATGACTAAGGTGCCGTGTGATTTTTTGTTTTCATGGGGGTTGCCCAGCCATCTAATATTGGTGATTTCTTTTTCATTTAAGTCATTTTCAATGTAGAGCTCTTCAAGATGTTTTTTATTTTCAATGTCAAAAGAAATAGGTGTTGGGTGTGAGAGAACAGGGAATGTAATTGGTTTGGCTACTAAAGTGGGATCACTAAGGTGTGTCCACTTTTGTTTATTTTGTAAAAGCCATAGCGCCATCCTGCGTGTCTTGGTTTAAAATTTAAGATCACCTGATTGAAGGATGGTGGCGCCGCGGACCATTGGTTTGGCGCCGTCGATTAAATCAGTGAATGGTGCCAGGGTCTAGTTGACCCTGGCCGTTATTTGAGTCGTTTTCATGCCGGCAAAGGGCTTGCTTTCTTTTGATTTACGGATTATGAAAAATCCGGGTTGGAATGAGTTTATGACCCGGTTTGATGGAGGTGGCTTCAGTCGAATGGTTTGAGGGTCTAGTCGTTGGTTGAAGGGCGGCGGGTGAATGCTGCGCATATTTGGCGCATCTGTATGATTATTTTGGTGATTGAACGCGACCTGATGGTCGATTCGGCGAGCGATCTTGCTCCAGCTCGTTTGAGCTTCAACTGGGCGAGCCGGTAGCGTATTCCGAGCAAATGGAAGGCTGGATTGGGGGTTAGACATAGGTTGTTGGGGAAACTTGTTGTTTCCTTGAGTTTGAGTGTTCCGACTCAATTCCTGAAGCGACTGAGAAGTTTTTTCCTTGCTTGAGTTGATTAGATTTTCATTCATTTCAATTTTTTTGGTTAGTTCTTCAATTTTTCAGTTAATTGGTTTAATATTGAATCATATTTTTTTTGTTGAATTTTTAATTCTTCTTTATTTTTTTTTCTTTCTTCGTCTTGTTCCAATTTATTTTCTTTGCTGTAATTAAAAAAAAAATATTGTTCCCTGCTCATAGTGTTGATGAGTTTTGTGTGGTCTTCAAATGAGATGATATAGCCATTTTTTGTTTTTTTTGAAATGTTCTTGAGAAAGTCAATACTGGGGCAAGTTGGTTCATTGCTTGAGTTATTTTGTGTTGAGGATGGGGATGGTCCCATCATGGGGGTATCCATGATGGGCTGGGGAAAAAAAGGAAAAAAATTAAAATTGTAAGAGGCTGAGTTGAGTGGTGCAGATAGATATGGATTTTCAGAGTTGAGGGGGATTTTCAAGGTTGAGAGTCAGATTTTTTCCTCCTTTTATTTTATTTTATTTTATTTTATCTTTCTTTTATTTTTTTGGTTTTTTTTTTTTTTTTTTTTTTGTTTTTTTTTTTTTTTACGTGCTAAATTGATTTCACATTTTGCACAAATCTAGTAAATTTAGTGTAAATACAATAAATACTGCTGAAATTGAGTAAGTTGATAAAATGATCTGTTCTAATTGTGTGTTAAGATATTTAGAAAAAAATGAGAGAGAAAAAGGAAAAAGGAAAAGAAAAATGAAAAAGAATATTTTTAAATTGAAATTACAATATTTTTTATTTGAGAGTGTAAAAAAAAAAGAAAAAAGAAAAAAATCCTCCTCTTTTGAACTGAGCACGGTTAGGATTTTATTTAACTGACACCCTACATTCTGGTCCACCCCTGAATATATTATTTTTTTGATGTATTTATTCAGCAGAATGTGGGGGAAGATGCCCCCCTATATAGTTGGTCAGACTGTATACCTTGATCTTTTTTGGCCAAAGAAGCCAGAAAAATAAAATCCTGGTTGTCCTCAGTTCTGGCCCACTGTAATGATTATTTATCTATAATTTTTATTATTAATAGGGGGTCGGTTTTTGCACCACCCAAATCCTGCCTCGCACCGCCTTTTGACGTCAGGAGGATGTTGAGTTTTTTTCAATTTTTTAAATAAATTTAAAAAAATGATTCTAATGTTCCTAAAGCTACCAAAATTTTTTTGACACCCTCCTGAGCCCCCCTGCCACATATTCTGAGCTTTTTAGCTCAAAAAAAACATTGAAGAAAAAAAAAAAAAAAAAAAAAAAAAAAAAAAATGGTTAACACGGGAAATATGGGCGAAAAATTTTATCACATTTACTTTCACACTATTGCAATGTGGGATAAAAATTTTATCCACGGGGAAGCAAAAAAAGTCACTTTTACGTTTACTTTTGTAAAATTTCGATACATGCACCAATTTTACAAAAGTAAAGGTAAAAGTGACTTTTTTTTGCTTCCCCGTGGATAAAAATTTTATCCCACATTCCAATAGTGTGAAAACACATGTGATAAAATTTTTTGCCCATATTTTCCGTGTTAACCATTTTTTTTATTCTTTTTTGATTTAGTGTACTCCCTAAATAAGGAGTACTTCAATGTTTTTTTTTGAGCTACAAAGCTCAGAATATGTGGCAGGGGGGCTCAGGAGGTTGTCAAAACATTTTGGCAGCTTTAGGACCATTAGAAGTATTTTTTAAAAATATTTAAAAAATTGCAAAAAACTTGACATCCTCCTGACGTCAAAAGGGGGTGTCAGGAATTTTTTGGGCGGTGCCAAAACCGGTCCCCTATTAATATTAATATATATTTTTTTAAAACAAGAAATAAATATATCAGCAGTATTTATGGGAGTTTTTACGATTAATTTTTATGATAAAAAAATTTTTAGAAAAAAAGGGAGAAAAAATGAAAAAATGAGAAAAAAAAGAAAAAGGAAAATAGAAAGGGAAAAGAAAAAAAAAAGAAGAAGAAAGATTATTTATTATTTTCTTTTAATTTATTTGATTTTATTTTAATTGATTTTAAATTATTTTATTTTAATTTAATTTAATTTAATTTATTTTATTTTATTTTAATTGATTTTAAATTATTTTATTTTATTTTAATTTATTTTATTTTAATTTATTCATTGTATTCTATTCATTTCTAAATTTTCTTTTAATTTATTTGATTTTATTTTAATTGATTTTAAATTATTTTATTTTAATTTAATTTAATTTAATTTAATTTAATTTAATTTATTTTATTTTATTTTATTTTAATTGATTTTAAATTATTTTATTTTATTTTAATTTAATTTATTTTATTTTATTCATTGTATTCTATTCATTTCTAAATTATTTAATTTTTGTTTTGTTCTATTATTATCTTTTTTATTTTAAAACTTTTTTTTTTTTTTTTTTTTAGAAAGTTTTAGTTTTTTTTTTTTTACAAGAGAATTTTCTTTTTTTTTTTAAAGAGTTTTTAAATATTTTTGTGTATTCCAAAATCTATTAGTGTTTATAATATCATCGCCAAGTAACTTGAATACCTCTGGCAAATCTAAAATCTGCTGAATTAGATGACAGTTAATTTTTATTTTGTTTTTTATAATTTGTTGTCTGAAAATTTTGCATTGTTGAGTATATTTTTTACATGATATTAAAAAGTGTTGTACTGATTCAATTTGATTACAAAAGTTGCATTTAGGTGATTCTGTTGCTTTGATTCTAAATGAAAATTCATTTAAAGGTGAGTGAGATGATGTTAATTGATAAATAATTGATGAAATTCCTTTTTCTAATTTTGATAATTCTAAAAATATTTTTTTTGTTGGAGTTTTGGGGATGATATTATTTCTTTTAATATTTTTTTTTTTCTTTGTTGATGTCATTATATTTTTTTTTATCAATGTTATGCATGATTGGTGAGATGCTTTGAGGAGAATTTGAGGGAGCTGAATCAATGTCTTCACACACCATTTTGGCAATCTGATCAATTTCTTCATTTTCATTGATATCACTGTGTCCTGGGCACCAAAAGAAAGAAAAATTAGTAGAAAAAATTGTTTTGATTAATTTTAATTTGTTTTGAACTTCAAGAAGTCTTGATTGAGATGATTTAATTTTTGGGGGCTTTGTGATTGCTTGAAGAGCTGCTTGGCTATCACAAAAAACATTCATGTTGATTGAGTAGGATTGATTTGAAAGAATTGAAATGGTGAGTTCAAGCGCCAGATTTAGACCTTGGATTTCAGCTTCAAAAATTGTTGATTGATTAGAGTCCCCTAATCTTGTTTTCATAATTTTATTTCTTAGATTTGCTGCTGATCCTACGCCTTTATCTGGAATAGGAGAGCCATCAGTAAAAATAAAAAAATCATTCTTATTTTTTATTTTAGTTAGTTGATTTTTAATTGTTATTATTGCATCTTTTCTTTCCAAATTCAAATTATTAATTGGGAAAGAGAAAGTTTGCCACGGTGGAAAAGGGTTAGTTTTAATGATTTCAAGATTTTTCCAGTTAAAAGTTTCAAAAAAAACTTTATTTATTACAGAGTGAATACTGCTTTGATGAATTGTTGGGTTTTCTTCTAATTCTTGTTGTATCAATTTTTTATTGGATGATTTTTATTAAAGGCTAATCTTTTGATTAAGAAAATATGAGCTTCTTTGATTTCAATTGATGTGATGTTGTTGTGGGGAGTTTCTCTGTGGATTAATTCTGTTGGAGTTGATTTAAAAAGACCTAAAATGAGGCATGATGCTTGATTTTGAAGAACATTTAATATATTTGAAACCTGTTTATAATTTTTATCATTAAACCAGATCAAGGAGCCATATAACACTTTAGAGAAAAAAAAATACTGTTAGTTAAATTTTTTGCACTTTTCAATCTTAAACCATAAGAGCATTTATTAATTATTGATAATTGATGAATGGTGAAATTTCCTGTTTTTTTACTTTTTTTATTTGTTCAGAAAAAGTTAGTTTAGAATCAAAAATTATTCCTAAATATTTTATTGAAGTTAGGTTGGGTAAGTTTATTTGACCAAATTTAAATTTTAAATCATCTTTTATTTTTTTATTAGAAAAAATCATAAAGCCAGCTTTTTTAATATCAAAAATTGCATTATGAAAAGTTCCCCAGATTAGAGATTTTTCCGCCCTTTTTTGAAGAATTTCAATTGATTTTTTTAAATTTTTATGAGCTGTCAGATGAACCACGTCATCTATGAATCCTAAAGAAATATTGTCTTGATTCAGAAGAAGGTTATTAGTAGATAACAAATCAGAATTGTAAATAATATATAAGATAGGAGAAAGTGGTGAGCCTTGTGGTAAACCACATTTCAATTCAAATTTTTGAGAAATGAATTTTTCAAGGCGGAGTGAGGTTGATCTGTTGTCCAAGAAGTTGTTGATAAAGGCGCATAAATATTCTGGACAATTTTTTTTGATTAAAATCTGATTTAAGCGTTCATTGATGACTGAGGGGAAAGCCGATTTGACATCTAAAAATAAAGCAGAAACAGTTTTTTTTTTACACCATTTTTTTTAATCCATGAAGATAAAAAAAGGTTAGCATCATTGGTTGATCTTCCAGCACGGGCCCCAAAGTGTCCAGGGGCAATAGAATTTGAGTTTTACGCCCAAAAAGTGATTATTTTAGTGGCCAAATATTCTAGAATTTTTCCTAAGCAGCTGAGCAAAGCAATTGGCCTATAAGATGATGCAGTTGCATAAGATTCTTTGTTGCTTTTTCTGATGATTGCTGTGAGTGCATTCTTCCAAAGGGGGGGAACAAAACCTAATTTAAAACAAGCAGAAAATAAAACTTTTAGATAAGGAAGAATAATTTTTTTTTCCCAAATAAGATGTTCATTTTGAATGCCATCAGAACCTGGAGATTTTTTCTTTCTTAAAATTTTAATAATGCTTTCAATTTCTTCACAATTTATTTCTGGAGAGGAAAACTTAGTATTAAAATTAAAAGGAGAAATGTCAGTTAAATCACAATTTATTGGAACATTTGAAGTTCCTTCAAATAAAAGTTGAGCTTGTTCATGTTTTTCTGATGTGAGGGCGCCTTCATTATTCAAAAGAGGGGCAACTGTGCTTGAAGTAGAGGGTTTAATAAACTTGTAGGCGGTGAAGATGTCATGATCATTTGCTGAAGCTAAAAAATTTCTCCAATGATTTTTTTTTAAATTTGAGATTGTTTCTTTGAAATGATTTTGCCACGCCCAATAGCATTTTTTTGAGTTTTCAGATTTAGATAAGAGCATCCATCTTCTTGCTCTGTTTCTATTTTTTACAATTGGGTCTAAAATTTTCTTGTTCCACCACGGTTTATTTTTAATAATATTATCATTTATAATTTTTGTCTGTTCATCAATTGAATTTTGAATTTTTTCAGAGATAAATACAGAATAATTTTCAATTTCTTCAGTAGTATAAATTTGATTGGGGAATTCAATTAATTTAGTTTCTAGAGTTTTTTGAAATTTTTCAACGTCAAAATCTTTGATGGGAGCTTTTCTGGTGAGTTTTAAAAAAGATGGATTAAAATTTAGATTCAATCTTAGAGCTTGATGATCAGAATTGTGATTTTTTGAACAAGTGAAACATTTTTCTACAAATTTGAGGGCTGAATGATTGGCCCAAACTAGATCAATTGTTGTTGGTGATCCACGTCTAGGAAAAAAAGTTGGAATTGCTTTTTCAGAGATAATTTTAAAGCCATTATGTCCACAAATTTTTAGCAATTCTTTGGATCGATTGTTGGTGTGATTATAATTTGAAGGATTCCAGGCTGAGTGATGCAAGTTAGAATCCATAAAAATAAAGGTTGGAATACCACATGAGTTATGATTTTGGAGCCATTCTTTGAGAAGGGGAAGTCCACAAAAGGTTGGAGTATGATTATAAAGATTAATAAAGCACATTTTTGTACAATTTGAGTGATTGAAAAAGATATCAAAGGCTGATAAAAAATTTAGATCCACCAGAAAGAGGAAATATTGATTCTGAAGGAAGAGATTTCTTGAAGAGGGCGCAGGTTCTATGTTTTGAATAAAAATCAATAGCTTTGTGGTTGTGATCTAAATAACTTGACCAATTTTGATGAGCAAGCATGTTCAGAGTGTGCATATTGAGACCAGGTTCCTGTAAAAAAACAATTGAGGCATCTGTCTCAGAATTGAGAATACTTAATAAAGGTTGGAATACCACATGAGTTATGATTTTGGAGCCATTCTTTGAGAAGGGGAAGTCCACAAAAGGTTGGAGTATGATTATAAAGATTAATAAAGCACATTTTTGTACAATTTGAGTGATTGAAAAAGATATCAAAGGCTGATAAAAAATTTAGATCCACCAGAAAGAGGAAATATTGATTCTGAAGGAAGAGATTTCTTGAAGAGGGCGCAGGTTCTATGTTTTGAATAAAAATCAATAGCTTTGTGGTTGTGATCTAAATAACTTGACCAATTTTGATGAGCAAGCATGTTCAGAGTGTGCATATTGAGACCAGGTTCCTGTAAAAAAACAATTGAGGCATCTGTCTCAGAATTAAGAATACTGTTAGTGGTTTCAATCTTATTATAACCATTTAAGCTTAAAATTTGAAAAGAATTAATTTCATCATTAGTATCATTATTACATTTTAATTCAGGAATGAAAGAAGGAAAAAAGGAAGGGGAAAGTGGATTTAGATTAGGATGGCTGTTTAATGTTGTAATAATCATGAGAGTGTTGAGTTGTTGTTGTGGTTGATACCTTGTGGGTTATTGATGTTTTTTTTAAATTGAAACATGTTTCTTAAAGGGCATAAGTTTCCTGCAGCAGAATGTCTAAATTGTAAGTCATCATGATCAATAGAAACAGGATTAGTAGGATTTAGTTGATTATGTTCTTTTTTTTTATTAATGCATCTGTAGCATCTGATTTCATCAGTGACAAAACTTTCACAATCTTTTGAGTTATGTTTTTCACCACACTTAATGCACATTGGTTGATTCTTACAAAAGCTTGAAGTATTCCCACTTTCTTGACAATTAAAACGCTGAGTTGGAGCCTTGGTGTAATGCGCCCCTCTTAAGAATAATTATTTGAAACATAATCCTCCTTTCTCAATATGATTTGCTAATATTTTATCTTTAAAATTGATGAAAATAGTTCCATTTGTTTTGTTTCTTTCTTTTGGCTTACCCAGCCATGTAACATGGTCAATTTGATTAATTTCAATATCATTTTCTTCACATAATTCTTCTGGATGATTTTTATTTTCAATTTCAAAAGAAAGCAGAACTGAATGAATCATGACAAGGAAAGTTATTTGTTTAGTAATTAATACCGGATCACAAAGATGGGTCCATTTATGCTTGTTCATCAAGAGCCACAATGCTATAAATTTCGAGGCTACAAAAAATTTAAGATCACCTGACGGGAGTTTAGATACAGCTTTGATCTCGATTTGAGTACCGTCCAGCGTCCAAGCGTCTAATTCCAGGAGAACGGATGAGATTTTCTTCCTGATTTCTTCACTCGTCATGTTACTGAAAGGATTGGTACCTTGAATAATTTGAATAATAAAAGTGTGAGGCTTGAATCAGTTGATTAGCTGATTAGACGGAGGATTGATTAACATTCGCGGATTTGATGGGGCAGCAAATCTTGCTTTCCCCATAACATTATTATACAACAGCTCTTCATTACGTCAACTTTTTGGAATGTTAAAAGTATTTTGATTATTGTAATTATAATCTTTTTTAACTACATCACTCCAAGCCCTTTGATTAATTGGTTCATTAATTACATTTGCCGGATTATGAATGGAATGGTTAATGTTTTCTTTTAAAAAAGGAGAAGGAGTAGGATTTATATTCATAACACTATCATCATTAATATTCATTTGATTTTTTTTAATATTTTCTAGTTCTATTGTTAATTTATTAAGATTATCATCACATCTTTTTTGAGCTTTTTTATTTTTTGTTTGAATTCTATAAAAAAAGGGGAGCACTAAATCCACGATAGTCTATCGTATAGACTATTGTGTACGATATCGGGGCCCCCCAAATTGTCGTATACAACATCGGGGACCCCCTGCTTTCTTATCGTATACAACATTTTAGAGTGTCGTATACAATAAGATGGGGGGTCCCCGATGTCGTATACGATATTTTGGGGGGCCCAGATATCATATACGACATCGGCGCGGAGAAACCGCCGTATACGACACTTTTCAGCCGAGAAGTGTCATATACGATAGTTTCCCCCCCGAAACTATTGTATACGACACTTCTCAGCTGAGAAGTGTCGTATACGGGGGTTCCTGCCCAAAAAAAAAAAAAAGAAAAAATGAAAAAATGAAAAATGAAAAAAAGGAAAAAGAAAAGAGAAAAAGGGGATGAAAAAGAAAAAGAAAAAGGGAATGAAAAAGACCAATAAATAAAAAAAGAAAGAACAAGAAAGAAAAAAGAGAAAAAA
>JNCO01007730.1:0-11952 GCA_000785685.1 Uromyces viciae-fabae | reverse complement strand
CTCATAGAAAATCAGAAAGAATAAATAAAATTATCAAGGTGATTAGCTTCTTTGTTATTTGTTTTTTTTTTTTTTCTGTTGCATTCAATTTTTTTTCTTGATAATAGTCTCATAGAAAATCAGAAAGAATAAATAAAATTATCAAGGTGATTAGCTTCTTTGTTATTTGTTTTTTTTTTTTTTTCTGTTGCATTCAATTTTTTTTCTTGATAATAGATAATTTTTTCCCGCGGAAGAAAATTATAACCATTGAAAGAGATCCTCTTTATGGATGTAAAACATATTTTTTCATGATTTTTGACTTCCTAAAAGTGGTATAAACAGTGGTTCCACAATTATGTCCAAAACCGTGTGCAAAAGGGAAAAAAAAAAATATAATAATTTGTAAAATTTTTTATGATACATATTTTAAGGAGCTTTTGGAACCCCCAAAACATATTTTCTAATGTGTGAAAACATTTTTTTTGAGGAGTTAATGAGCATTTCAAAAAACCGTGTGCCCCCCCCCCAAAAAGGTAAAAAAAAAAAAAAGAAATTATTGAAATTTTGACCTTCCCATAAAATCAAGAGGCTCTTAAGAGCCCCTTTTGTAATTTTTAAATCATGAAAAACTTTTTTTTTCTATTTTTAAAATGGGTTTAAAAAAAAAAAAAGAGATTATTGAAATTTTGACCTTCCCATAAAATCAAGAGGCTCTTAAGAGCCCCTTTTGTAATTTTTAAATCATGAAAAACTTTTTTTTTCTATTTTTAAAATGGGTTTAAAAAAAACGTGTGTCAATGCGGGAAACCGTGTGTGGGCCAAAAAAATTAAAAATGCTGATTTTGCATTTTTTTTTTCAGATTATATTTCTTGGGCCTTTCAAAGGCCCAATGATGTAATTGAAATTTATAATTTAATTTCTTTTCTATTTTTAAAAGGGCTTTAAAAAAACCGTGTGTCACCGCGGAAAACCGTGTGTGGGCCAAAAAAAAAAAACTTGGAAATATGGATTTTTTTTTTCATATTATATTTCTTGGGCTTTCCAAAACCCCAAAAATATGTTTAAAAATACAAAATTGTTATGTTTTGTATTTTTAAAATGGTTTTTAAAAAACCGTGTGCGGGCGCGGAAAACCGTGTGCCCGCGCGCAGCACGCGGACGTCGCCGCGCCGGCCAAACCGTGTGTAAACGCGGATTGACCGTGTGCGGAAATCAATACCCTTTTTAAAATGGTTTTTAAAAAACCGTGTGCGGGCGCGGAAAACCGTGTGCCCGCGCGCAGCACGCGGACGTCGCCGTGCCGGCCAAACCGTGTGTAAATGCGGATTGACCGTGTGCGGAAATCAATACCCCAAAAAGAAAGGAAAAAAAAAGAGAGTATTCTGTGTACTTCTTTTTTTTTCTCTTTTTTTTTTTCTTCTTTTTTTTTTCTCTCAATTATTTTCTTTTTTTAAAAAAAAATTACATTAATCATAATTACATAGATAAATTAATAATAATTAAATCTTATATTAAATTTATAAGATCTACTCTTAATTTTTCATTAGAAGAGGAAGAACATTTTTTATTTTATTTTTTCCTTTTTGTATACATCAAAATAATCAATTATTTTCCTCTTTTTTCCTCTTTTCTCATCATATCATTTGTTCGCACCAAAAGAACAGATTTTATATCTATTTACTTAAATTCAGCAGAAGTATCTTGTATCTACATCTCATTTACATGGCTTGTGCACAATGTGAACCAATGTAGCACCTCAAGAAAAATTTAATTAAATAAATAAATAAATTGTGGCAATAACTATAATTTTTTCTTTATCAATGAAATGAGATTTCCCTCAACACGCAGAATCCCAAGATCTAATTGATGACTTGCTGAAGTGCTTCCACTGGACTCTTGCCTTTGAGGGGTTACAAGCTCTTCACCACATGGTTAACTTCCTTTTCAAGATTTGTAAACCAATTTAGGATCAAAGTTAATTTTCGTTGGGAAAAAAGCTAAGCCTCCGTTCTTTATTAAAAGGCATGCACAAGTGACATCTCATCCTTCTTTCATAAAGTTGAATGATTGGTCAGAAGGTCAGATATCATGTGCTCGGCAAGAAATCATTCCTTCTATGACAAGATCTAAGGGTGTAGTAACTCGACCTCAGTTTCCTTTGGAGGAGGATAGCCAGGGTTTTTGGCTTGGAATTTTTAACTTTGGTTCTGGGTATGTGTACTATGTAGCTGACTGCAGGGTGATGTCTCTTGAATCAGTATCCTGCGTCGCCGGCTATCGGACTGGCTATTATGCATAATTCTAAAGGAGGACCCGGTTCTTTTCGAAGTATTTTTTATTCAAAATCACAAGTATTTAACCTAACCCATATTCAGCCCAAAAAAAAAAAGAAAAGGATTTCCTTATCTTGTTTTCTTCTGTTTCAGGCAATCAGAAATCAAGAATCAAGAATTAGACAATATTTAAGGGTCTATTCCCTTTCCTTCTGATACTTTGGTTCGTACAGTTTCGTCTTAACAACAGCATCCCACTTCAACTGACTTGACTGTTTCCTCTCACATCTTGTAGGGACGCTCTCTTTGAATTTTTCTGCATACTTTCTGTTAATAGTCCACTTGATCTTGGTTTCTTCACCAATGACTACTGATTCGTCCTCCCTAGCCACTGAGAACAATCTCATCACAAAACCACAATCCTCAGATCAACCATCTCAAGATATCCAGCCCGACAATCAGGAACCTGGTCAGATTGCCTTTTCGTTTCTTTTCTTTCTCCTCAATGTCATCCGCAAGAAAAACTATTCAATTTCCTATATGCTTATCTAGACAACAAACTAATCTTGGCCTTTTTTGCTATTGCTTCCTCCACAGCCGTCTTCCATCTGTCAATTTTCATACCCCGTCCCAAGTTCTGCCCAGGCGTGAAATTAATACCCATTTTACAAGTTAACCAAGATCATGATCCCAATTCTGCATACATCGAGCTGATCTTACCCGCCCATGGCCCAGAGACTATAAGAGAGCTCCAGCAATCCGTCATCGAATCAGCCGAAGGCTGGTGGCTTGGATCTTTCGGATTGGCTAGCGCTGAACTTGATAAAGATGGAAAACCAGATCCTAACCAGCTGCTCCTTCGCACCATCTATGGTGAATTCGCTGAATTATCTTCGGCCTTTTCGTCAGCAAAGTTCAAGGATCCCAACGTGAAGCGCGCTTTATTGGCTGTTAACAGTTGAGTGCTCTATCCTACTATCTTCCTTTTCGCTATTTTTACATTTCTTTTTATGAATTTTGACTGATGTTTCTTAAATCTATATTAGTTGACTATACCGAATATACCGCTCGCTTGCATGTCCTAAGGTTGAGGGATGTTTTATACTCTCAGGCCCCTGGCCTTCTTGTCGGCCACTCTACGCCCTTTCCTGCATACGATCCATCTCAAATCGGAATCGCTGGCGCCATTAGTCTTTTCCCCCTTGTCAGAGGAAATAATCCCAATGACACTGCTCATCTTCCCGATCCCGAAGAGGATGCTCCCCAAGTCGACACAGTCAAGCCGACTTCAAATAAGCCCAAAAAGAAAAAAAAGGCTTCACCTTCATCTTCACTCATTGCCAGTCAACCCGCTGTTGAGGCCGAAGCATCCACCCAAGAGTCAGCCATTGCCAATTTAGCCAAATATAACTTCAATCCCTCCAAACCATTTACTGCATTTGATTCATTGAGGAAGGATCAATCAGAATCATACCAACAGAATTCCGCCGCTCTTTATCTTAAATCATTTGCGCTTTCAAACTGGAATTCGCCTCCTCATCAATATCGTTTGCGAGGTCATTATCTTTACCTCACTATCACTACCCTTGAAAATGTTTCATACGAAATCACCTGTCACGCCCAAGGTTTTTATGTGAATAAATCTTCCAAATCACATTTTGATCCCTCTCCTTCAAGCAACTCGCCCAACGATTCCATTTATTTTCATACCCTTGCCCATCTAATTTGCAATCTATCGCCATCCTTCTCTTTGCATATTACTGAGGTTTGGAACCGAGCGTTGAACCCAACCTTTCCCGATTTTTTCACTTCAATTTCTCTCACCAACTGTTTACCTGCCTTCCCATGGTTAGTGAATCCTGAAACCCCTTTTCCAGATGCCATTCGATCGCAGTTGGCATACTTGATCACAGGTAGCACTACCGCTGAAACTCTACCACCGGCCCGTGATTGGGCCGATGAATTTGCCCAAGCTCGGGAACTTCCTCGAAAGACTTTGGCCGAACGGACTCTTAGAGAAAGAATTTGGAGCCGACTTCAGTCCGATTTTAGTATGGCTGCTACTCGTGGCGTCATAAGTTGCAGCAGGGGCGAGGTACCAGCATTGAATCCTCAAGAACCAGAAGCGGCCTGGACTTACGTGCTCAACAATATATTATTCAGTCGTGCAGAAGATCCAATCGGGGCTTACGCACACCTTGGAGGTACTGACGCAGCTCGCGCAATTGCATCTAAAGATCTCTACAACATCAAGTTCCTCAACCAGCTCGATGTTCCCGGCATCTTCACCATGGGCAGTGCTGTGATTGATTATCATGGAAAGCGTTGGATCGCGCAGGGTATGATCCCCGGAATCTTCCGTCCTCCTGACCTCGAAGCTGAGAAGTCACAGAAAGAAATCGCGGCCAAAAAAGCAGCGACCAATCCATCATTTACACATGACGAAAAGGAAGAAGGTGATTGGGAGAAGGTCAACTGTTCCCTTCCGGCTACACCCAAGATTCCCATGACCGCTATCAATGACGATATTCCCCCTCCTGCCACCTATGATATCCTTTATGGTAGTGCCGATATCGAAAAACCTGAGATGGGATTAAGGTCAGATCCATTATTTCACCGATTGGCCGCTCAGGTCGCATCTGGTTTCAACTTGACTGAACACAATGTCAAAGACATTAATGGCCAAGAACACCGGTTATGGCTCAGTGCAGATGTACACGGAATTCGAGCCACCGATGGTAGATGCTATCTGATAGATTTGTGTCAGCAAATTTTCTCTTTTTTTTCCTTTCAAGAAACCTTGATCGGATTGTTCTCAATCAATGCTTCTTCACCTACATTCCCGAATTCCATTTGTTCTTGATGACCAAAGATCGAATGGCCCCTCTAGATGTAGAGTTCATTGAAAATGATATTCACGGACCCATCTTCGATGGCAAAACTTCCGTGTCTGGCCCTACTGTTACTAAATCGCAATCACATGCGACTCGGGACTCATTCCCTCATCGATTTACTGTAATAAGAATGGAAGCCGTCAACTCATTCAAACAGCACAAGTTTCGTCAATTTGCCATTCAGCATCTCCAGAAGCATAAACAACATCAGCCACAACAAACCCCTCAGTTGGCTCATAATTCAGAAAACCAAAGTGATGTTGCAAAAGTACCTAAAGAAGGACTTGTGGATGAAGTTGCAAAGGATGAGGTTAACTTGACAGAAGAGGTCACTGAAGGAATAGACCAGGAGAACTTCAAATTTGGTTTGGACCCTGATGTGTTTGTTGATCGAAAGGATCAACAATGGAAAGTACCTCGAGATCATGAAGATGAAGCTATGTTATTGGTCAGAGAGTTGTCGAAATTTGTCCGAGAGCAGCTTGTGAATAATGTTGTTCAAGATTTATCCGAAGTGAAAGGGTTGCCCGCAGACGGAAGACGTCTGAGCGACTTGTTACATTCCCATGGAGTCAACATTCGATACCTTGGACAAATCACCCATCGCTTACAATTAGCAGCTAATAAACTATTGGAATCCAAAGACAATAAGGATGATCAGAGTGTGGTTTTACAAGCTTCGATTGGTTTGCTCCAGAGTGAAATGGTCTTGCGGGCATGCAAGCATATCTTAAATCAGATGCTACTGAGTACATCTGAAGCTGAAGCTTGCTATTGCATCTCACACTTTCTGAACTGTCTTCTTGGTCAATCACATGCTTCCCCATCTCTTGAACCGCATCTTGATCCATCTGCAGCGTGGAGAAGTTGTACTCGACAATCATTGAGAAGTCAAATCGTTGCCGAAATTCGTCGCCGATTCCGTTATGCCTTGTCCCCTTCCTTTTTCACTCAACGCCTCCCTCGGACCAAGATTCAAATGTTGAGAGAAATTTGTACCCGCATAGGAATTCAATTGTTTTTACGTGATTACAACCTTTCTCACTCATCGCCCGATGTACCTAAAAATGGGCACACCGAGACTGACAACGAACCAGTAGCGCCAAAGAAAAATGATTCTCCGCAAACCGCGGAAGAAAACGCACCAGCAGTCAATGGGCAATTGCATTCTACCGATTCAGATGAAAACTCAACTGAAGGCGCTACATTGAATGATACGGCGGCCCATTCATCCAATACCAAACCACTTAAGAAGAAAAAGAAGTCTAAATCCAAGAAAGCTGCCAGTGATTCTAACGATGGACAGATATTTGTCCCGAATGATATCCTCAATTTACTTCCAATTGTTCGTGACTCGACCTGCCGAAGCTCTGTTGCTGATGAATTATATGCTGAGGGTAGGAAAGCTTTTGCGACTGGTGAGGTCGCACTAGGACAAGAACTTTGTACAGATGCCTTGACAACATATGAGCAAGTCTTCGGTTCTATCCATCCAGAAATGTGTCGTCATTGGCACTCATTGGCAATTCTTTACCATCAGCTTTCGCAACGGGCTTTGGTCGAACTTTCGGAATATAATGATCGATTACTTGAGTTATCAGCAGTTTATCATGCTACTAATAATGAAGAAGAACGAGAAAAAATCAAGGCGAAAATTGAATCTTATCAAAAAGATCGTGAACCAGAATCAGTTAAAAATGAAATTGATACTTACGTTCAACTTGCCGCTAATAATCTTCGTCAGAGTGTCGTTGTAGCTGAGCGTACTTTGGGTTTGGATCATCCAGAAACAATTCAACAGTATTCTGATCTATCCGTGATGGAGTATCATCTTGGTAACACTGACACAGCGATGAGGTATACTAAGCATGCGTTAGATCTTTGGCATCTGGTGTATGGACCTGGCTGTCATCCTGATGCGTCGGCCTCGGTGGTAAGCAAATCCAACATTTGACTTCTCTTCGTTCATCATCATATCGTCAATTATGCTGAATTTCCTCCCTTTTTCTAGACTCATGCAGGAGTTTTGGCTCAATCCACCCTCGATCCCAATGCATCGCCCAAAGCGGATTCCATATTTGGACTTTCTCAAAGATTAATCGGAAGTTTCTTTGGAGTAGATTCAGGGAAATTCGGAGAAGCAACATTGATATTATCGCAAATGTACTCTCAAAATGGAGAAAAAGAATTGGCAATCAAATACGGATTAGAAGCGAAAAACATATATTTGAATAAATTTGGAGAAAATGATGAAAAAACTAAATACGTAAATTCCTTATATGGTAACATCTTCCGCTCAATCCAAGTTCAAATTAAAGGTGATGAAGAAAAATTTAACAGACTAGCCAAAAGATTAGGTCTAGATCCCAAAAGAGCTGCTAGTCTACGTGCTAGATTAAGTACTTCTTCCTCCTCTTCAACACCTCTCAATCATAACTCAATTGTAAAACGACATCAAACTCCTTCGGACCAGAAAGGCTCCCCTTCACGTGAGTATCACTACTCTACCCTTCTTTTTTAATGTAAAGGAAATGATATCTGATTGCATTCCCAAAAACAGCGCCTAATAAATCAACAGTTAGTATCGATGAATTAGTCAAATACATTCAAGGTGGTTCATCTCCTTCTTCCCACACTAATAATAAAGCTTCCTCTAAAAACCTTTCTCGATAGATATTGTTCCGCATTTTTGAAATATTTCTTCTGTCAACTTATTTCTTATTCGTAACTTCTTCTTTCTATTTCTATCTGTATCAAATTAAATATCATTTATATTTCGATAATCAAAACATATCTTCTTTTATTTTTTGAATCACCTCCACTCCTCACTTTCCCTTTTGCTGATGGATAGAAAAGTAAATAGAAAATTAAAGTGAAAATTTTTTTAGAACAAATATTTGAAACTTGTCATTCATTCATTCCTTTCAATTTGATCTTTTATCAAGAAAAAAGAAAAAATACGAACTTTTATGTTATGTTCATGAAGTGAACAAGACATTGACATCCATTGATCATTGGTATTTTCTGGTATGGGGTGATTGTTTTACTAGCCTTGGAGTGTTGTTCAGTGAATGATGACCTCCGGATAGGTGACATTATATTCAAAACAACACTACCAGGCATTAATAGCACCTCAACCAACAATGATGGGCTGGTCCAAAAAAAGGCCACAAACCCCAGGCAGTAAATTGAAGACGGGGATACTTTTAGTTTTTGATTTGAGATGAGAGTGGGGTCTAGATTTGAGACGAGAGAGTATAAGCCAAAGACTGCATTGACTTTCAGGTGCAATTCTTGAGGAGCAGGTGAGACCTCGAAGAGCAAGATTGCTTCAAAGAAAACATGGCTGTCAATGGTTTTAACGGGCACTTGTGCTTCCCTTAATAGCCATTCAAGCCTGATGAGCTGGTTCTATGCCAAAGAAGGGAAGGCAAGGTTTTCTACTTCTGATGCCGACCGGAGGCTTGTTTGATTGTTGCAGCAATTACTGAAGATGAGATTGTTGAACCTGCAGACAGAACTACATGGTAGGTCAATGGAAACATCCAATGGACCAACTCATAATTGTCAAAGCTGCTAGTGTTGTAATTCTAGTGACTTCAGCATCATCTCAAACCTCAATAATCATAAAATATTTACAGTAGTCATTTTTCTATCATATTTTTTTATGATAGAGAGCAAAGTAATTATATCTCTATATGTTTATAGCATAAAGAAAGTCTTTTCTTATATGTTTAAGAAATAAATAGTTCAGTCATATATGTCTAAGATAGTTTAGTCAAACCTATATGTTTTGGATAATGTCAGCCTCTTGTATGTTCAAGAGTACTAGTAGCCACTCTTATATGTGAGAGCTTGTTTCAATCAGTATTATTATAGTTTAAGATATTAAATCTAAATTCTTGTCTAGTGTTACCATTTTGCATATGTTTGCATAATTGTTCTTGAAACCACAAGTGTGATGGTATTTGTTACACTTGAAGTTTAGTGATCAAAGACAAGTAATTAAAATCATTGGTTCCATATAATAATATCTCTTTAGACCCTTCTGAGAGAGATAATCCAATCAGTTCATCCTCATCTATAAAGAAATCTCACTACATCTCGACCCTTTGGTCATTCAATCTGTAGCCCAGCTCACCCAGTTACAACTAACTAAGGCATTCAGGTTTTACCACTCATAAAATCTTCAGTTAGCAAGTTCTTGTATATTAGCTTGGCTTGATTGAATAATGAACTTGATAGATTTATTTCTACCCAACATAAATTGGTCTATGTTGGGTAGAGAGGGGTTTGATTGTTTTGGAAGCACTTTCTACTGAAAAAATCAGAATGGTTGAGGATTGAGAAATAAAGAGAAAAAAAAAAGCAAAAAAATAAGGTTAATGTGAGCTTTTTTCTTTTTCATTTCCTAGATGAAAAATAAATTTATTACTTGCCTGTTAAATTTTTTTATAATTTTCAAATTGTTTGAAGGGCATGAATAAATACACGCAGTCAGCCTGCAAACTCACGTCAACTGACTGCGTGCATGTGGTTTTTTAAAACCCACTACAGGGAAAAAAAAAATTCTTGGGGGTCTGAAGACACAAAAATATTCATCAAAATTTTTGAATGGGTTTTAGAACCCAAAAAAAATGATCAAAAAATAAAATAGAAAAAAAAAGATGACTTGCATAGGGCCCACAAATAGAGGGTTTCAGACCAAACCTTGTGCGTGCATGCAGTTCATTTTGCATGAAATATTTTGTGGGGTGCCTTGCATGCAAAGTCTGCATGCGGATCTTCAAAGATAACCCTTAAGACCAAGCTGCAAACACTTTGCAAGTCATTTTTCTGCTTGACCCCACTCATCTCTCCCCCATCGTCATATCCGGATGCCTCCAAAAGAAAAACCAGCCACTGCTCCCCCCACAAACAAGACTCCCAATAGTACCATAGCAAAAAAAAAGCCACCATACCTTGGGATTGTGACGGTATCAGTGGGGGTGATTCATCAATTGTAATCCTTCTCAACTGGCTTGCTCCGGATAACAATTATGCCCGTTGGCGAGGTGATACCAAGCAAGGAATGACCAAGGAGGCCTTGTGTGTGGAGATAGTAAATATTATGCAAGAACAAGGGATAATGTGTTGTGATAATAAAGGTCAAATTTTTTTCTTGTTGTTCTAAAGCTTCTTATTTCTTTCTTCTCTCAATGGTGAATTTTTGACTTACTCATTTTAATATTTAAACTCTTACAGGAATCCGTCAGAAGATCAGTGATCTTCAAGGATCTTATTCAAAAGCATCCGATTGGAAAAAGAATACCAGCACCAGCATCTTAGAGCGCAATGAAGCAAACGGGGTCAAGACCGTTGACAACTACCTCAAGTCTTTCTGTCCCTACGGGGATACACTTGATCCCATAATGGGATCCCAATCTTGCACCCAGCCGCTCCGTGTACAATCTAATCTAGCCATTGGCCCCCCTATCAATACTGAAGAAATGGTTGATGAAGTGTTACAAAGCAATCTCATCCCTAGTTTAGCAAGTAGTGGGAGGGATCCCTGTGATGAGGTGGCACTGGACTCAGAGCAACTAAAAAAAAAAAAAAAAAAACAAGATGAAATAAAACAAAAATGAAAAAGAAAAAATTCATCCACCAGTTCATCCTCAAACCACAAAAAATCAAAGCTATCAATTGAAGAAATTTTTATGAAATCAATGATTTCAAAGCAAAAAACTGAAAGCCACCAAGCCCATGCAATGATAAGCAAGGTTAAAATTTTATTTATGGAAGAGCTCCGAGAGCAAGGATACAGAAAGGAAGAAATCAAAGCCCTCACAGATTTTTATTTCCTTTTTTTTCTTTATTGTTTTATTTCTTTTTTTTGTTCCTTTTTTTCTTTTCCTTTTTCTTTTTTCGTTTTCGTTTTCTTTTTCTTTTTCTTTTTCTTTTTATTTTTATTTTTCTTTTTATTTTTCTTTTCTTTTCTTTTTTTTTTTCTTTTACTTTTTTTTTTTTTTTTTTATAATCTTTTCTGTTTTAATGTTCAAACACCTTTATGTCACCTCCACCCCCACCAGACACTTTGATTCCACCTTCCAAAGCAAGTACGGGCCCGGCAGCAACTCTAACACCCTCTTCTGAAACGTTATCCCAACAAAGCTGGGTCTGGACGTACTTCGTGGTCAATGAAGATAATTCGAAAGTCATTTTTACTGTTCCACATCGAAGCGGGGATCCATGCAACAAGGAGCTTACCAGAGACTTGAAAACACGCAGCACCAAGAGTATGATAGAACATCTCACACGAAAACATGGTATCGATGACCCTAGCAAAACGGAAAAAAATCAGATGATGATAACGAGTCTCTTCAAGCGCAAACGTCTGGACTTGGAGCAAAGAGTACGTTTTTCTTGCTTTATTTTTCAATAGAATACAAAGGAACATCTGGAACTGACAGTAAAATTCATATTCTTCAAAGGTTATTAGCTTGAACTTAGCCCAACCTGACTGAAGAAAATGATTGCAATGCTGATTGCTTCCGCTGACTTGGTGTTCTCCTTCATCAAAAACCAGCATTTCATCGCTCTCCTGGAGCTTATAAACCCCCGTGTCTCAAGTATGATGGTCAAGAGGCAACCGATTGCCCTTGAAGTATCTCGGCTCTATTCTTTGTACCGTCAATGTCTCAAACTCTTACTAGGAAAAGCAGAGTTTATTTCCTATACCCTTGATGCCTGGACTTCTCCCAACAAAAAGGCCTTCATGGCCATTACTGCCCATACGATTGATTCAAATTGGGACATGGTT
>JNCO01007729.1:0-11955 GCA_000785685.1 Uromyces viciae-fabae | reverse complement strand
TGGTTAAGAGGTCATACCCATGAATCAAAACTTTGTTAGCTCATTTATCAGCCATCTTGTTACCTAAAATTCCACTATTACCAGGACACCACTTGATCAGTATTCTAAATTCTTTGGGAAAGTTTTGAATTAAATTAAGAATTTTCAAAATCAAATACTGCCCTGGCTTTTCCACCAATGGGGCTTTCAGACTGTGAATTGCTGCCTTACTGTCTGTTAAAATCACAATATCATCCCTATACCTTTTTTCTGCCAATTCCATACCTTCTTCAACACCAAGTATTATTCCTACCACCTCGCATTGGAAATTAGATTCCAAAGATTTATTACCCAAAAATATACCCTTTTTAATCAAACTGTTGCCTGTAATACCAGCTGCGCCTAACCCTTTTCCTTCTTGAGCTGAACCACCAGTGTAGATTAAGAGTTCCTTATCTGGATGAGACTGAATGAAAGACTTAATTTCTTTAATTTCCTCCCCTTTACTGTTTTTCCCCTCATCTGTGTGTATCTCCGGATATCTACATGGTGGAAAATCCAGTAGAAAAATTTGTGTTCTTTCCAGCCTTTTAATGTTGATTGACGCAAAAGTGTCCCTATTTATGTTTTTGTGAATCGGATTTGGGAATCGATTAACCTGGTAATTTAGATCTCTAATGATTTGGTTGTCCATTTCTGTTCTTAAGAAGTTGAAACAAGATATTTTTCTGAGAAGGTACTTAGCTATTCTATTGTGTACCACTTTGACCAAATGATTAAAGGTCTGATATTGATGGAGATATTTAACTGGTGTCGTATGTACACAGCCCAGTGCAAAATGTGCCGCATTGTTGTTGATAACACTAAGCAAGTCAGTAACCTTTTCATTGTTTTTTGAAGTGAACAAAAAATGAACTCCATACAAGATTCTTGATGTTAAAACTGATAAAATCAATAACCCGCATGCTTGCTCTTTAATTCCCCAAGAAGCCTTCCCTATAGTTTGGAGTTGGCCTAAGGTTTGGTCCATAACTTTCTTGATCTGTGAGAGCTGTCTACAAAAATTTAACTTGTTGTCAAACCATATCCCAAGCCACTTTACTACCTTGAGAGGGGCTAAACTTTGAGAGTCAAAAGTAAAATTAGACTTAGCTGAATTAGAGTGATTAAAAATCATGAATTGTGCTTTAGCACTATCAAAAATTTCACCGTGAGTTTGGCCCCATTCTAGAGACAAATTACCCATAATTGTTAGATTCACCCTAGCATCTTCCTCTTTTTTCCCAGCTACCAGGTGAACAATGTCGTCTATGAAGCCTAAAGAAACTTGGTCTTCTTTAAAATAAAAAATTTTAATTAATAAATCTGTGAGGTATAAAATGTATAAAATAACAGAAAGAGGAGAGCCCTGTGGTAGCCCTTTATCTATATCAAAATAACTGGAAATGTAATCCCCTAGCCGTAACTGCGTCTTCCAATTCTGAAGAAAATTTTTGATAATCATCCACAGGTAAGCCAGGCAAACTTTCTTCTTCAAGGAATGAATTAGTCTTGTTGGGCAGACCAATGGGTATGCCAATTTGATGTCCAGAAACAGACCCATGACCGCCTTACCTTGCCTCCACTTCCTTTGGATCCAAATTAAAATTTCCAGGGCGGCATCATCACAACCTTGTCACCTTCTACCCCCCATGTGGTCTTCTGGTTATACCTGTTCTGTTTCTGACCAAAAAGTAATATGATTAGCTAATAAAGATTCAAAAACTTTACCAACTAAATTCAGTAGCGCAATCGGATGATAAGACACCAGGTTTGTGTAATTCAGCTTTTTAAATTTCCTTATTATTGCCGTTGTAGCAAGCTTCCAGGATAGTGGGAAATAGGAAAGCTCTATACATCTGTTAAACAAAATATTCAGTTTCTCTTCAATGACAGGGTAGCACAGAGAAAGTATCTCATTAGGAATGACGTCCGGACCACAGGGTTTCTTTTTGGCTAAGGTCTTTAATGTCCTTTGAGTTTCTTCTACCGTAATTCTGGGAAATAACACAAATTTAACTGATTGTTTGAGTGGTATATCCCTTGTATCATAATTTTTGATAACAACCAAAGTGCCCTTGAAAAGCAACTCAGCCATATCCTCCTTTTTTTGATGTGATGCTACCATTCAGCAATTTCAGTGGTAAAATGCCCTGTCCCCTTCTAGGTTTAGTGAACTTGAAGGCTTGATAAACGGTGGTCAAACTGATTTTAGCTAGGAGTTTCTGCCAGTGATCTTGTTTGAGCTTGATGACCTGTTGCCTAAAAATTTTGTTCTGATGGTTGAAACAATCTCTGTCATATTGCTTATTAGTTAGTAACATCATCCTCCAACACTCATTCCTAATTTTAATTAAGGGATCTAAAGCTGTCTTATCCCACCACTTTTTGAACCTACAGGCAACACTGGGCCCGCTACGCTAACAATAGCTGTAGCGTGGCGTAGTGTTAGTTTTTTACGCTACGCTATGGCAGCGCTACTGTTCTTTTGCCCGCAAGAAAAAAGAAAAGCCCAAAATGAGTGTAGTGTAGCGTTAGCGGCTGTCAAAAAACAATCGCTAACGCTACGGGCTCAAGGGGATCTTGTTAGCATAGCGGTGTTAGCCTTGACAAAAGCTACGCTAACAGTTAGTGTAGCGTTTGTCAACGCTACGCTACGCTAACACTGGAGGAAGCCCTCCAGTCGCAAATGGAGGAATGTGAGGTATTTCTATGTCCTTTGATGCTAATTTTAGTATAAAGGACTATGAATGTCCACAAATAAAATCTAATGGTGATTTTAACACGAAATAATTTACTATTTAATAATAATAAACACCTTATAGGTTTAATACAGCTATTTATATTAAGGATATACCTTATATAAATGTGACTACTGTGGTAGTTTAACTTATAGTTGAAACAATGGCACAGGAACAATTTAAAAATAAATTGTAAAATAAATTGGGGGGAGGCTCAAGGTAAGCTGCTCTGTCCAGAGGCCAGAGTCCTCCTCAATTTATTTATAAAGAATTGTGGTAATAAGATAAAAGGGGGAATTTTCTTTATCTTATGTAGCAATTCTAGTGGAGCCTATAGCTGGTTCAAGAAAATAAAGTGAAGGGTTTTTTTACTTTGGTGTAATGACACTAGTAACTTACTTAAATTTGTGGTATTGATTGGTTGGTTTGGTTTAATGTATGTAATTGTATGATTGAATGAATGAATCAAAAAGGGGAGGAAGGGCCAGGTATTTATAGAAAAATCCTTCCTCTAGGGCGCTCTTAATTCCTTCCATTTGCCTATGGGAATCTTATGTAGCAATTCTAGTGGAGCCTATAGCTGGTTCAAGAAAATAAAGTGAAGGGGTTTTTAATTTGGTCTACTGACACTAGTAACTTACTTTAATTCGTGGTTTTGATTGGTTTGGTTTGGTTTATTGTATGTAAATGTATGATTGAAATGAATGAACCAAAAAGGGGAGGAAGGGCCAGGTATTTATAGAAAAATCCTTCCTCTAGGGCGCTCTTAATTCCTTCCATTTTCCTATGGGAATATTTTAAAGGATCCCATTCCTGTCATAGAATTATAAGTGAATATTATTCCCTCTTATTCTTTATTACATATTTATAGCAACTTGTAATAAAGAATAATGATATTTTCACGTATTCTAATTTAAGATTTTTAGACACTTTTCATGGTCTTAAGGTTAAATAAATATTTTGATTTATTTAATTTGAATTGTGTTCTAGAATTCTGGACTTTTTATGCGTGAAGAAGATGACATCATTTCTTCATAATTCCTTTTGAATTATCCTGGGAATAATTATCTGTAATTATTTTCCCAGGGTTCTACATTGTTTAAATTGTTACAATGTTGAGGAAAATTGTCTAAGTAGGTATGTGTACCCACTGTTTAAAAACTTCTCCAGCCCATAACTTTTAAACTAGAGAAGCTACAACAATTCTGACTGAATTTCATGTATGTGCAGATTATGGAGTGTGTGTTAATCATACTCTAAGCGCCTATATGTAAATTATAATTATTACTGCTTTGTGTAATAATTATTCTTGTGAGCTAAATACATCAAGAAGGGTTTAGAAATCAAGGGTGGGTCCGCAGAGTGACCTAGGTTAGTTTTTGATGCGGATTCAGAAAATGTATTAATATTTTATGAATTCTTTATAATAAAAAAGATATTCAAGATTTCTTGTATTAATATCTAATATTTATTATTTGTAGGTTGTTTTGGATAAGTATTTTATCTCACAACCTGACAAGGAACTATCTCCATTGGCAACTGGAGGAAGTTCCTCCAGTTGCAAATGGAGGGACTTCCTCCATTCGCGACTGGAGGAACTACCTCCAGTTGCAAATGGAGGGACTTCCTCCATTCGCGAGTGGAGGAACTACCTCCAGTTGCGAATGGAGGTAGTTCCTCCATTCGCAACTGGAGGAACTTCCTCCAGTTGCCAATCGAGATAGTTCCTCCATTCGCGACTGGAGGAAATACCTCCATTCGCGACTGGAGGAAATACCTCCATTCGCGACTGGAGGAAATACCTCCATTCGCGACTGGAGGAAATACCTCCATTCGCGACTGGAGGTAGTTCCTCCAGTTGCAACTGGAGGTAGTTCCTCCAGTCGCTACTGGCGCTACAGCCCCAGCGCAGCGGGGTTCCGCTATGCTACCGGATGGAAAAAAAAATTTCAGCAGCACTTCCGCTACGCTAATGGTTAGCGTAGCAGAATTTTTTTGCCACTAACGCTACCCCAAATCCTGGGGCGTGTTTTTCCGCTACGCTACAGCTACCCTGTAGCGGTGCAAAAACACCGCTAACGCTACGGCGTACCCCAAATCCTGGGGCGTGTTTTTCCGCTACGCTACAGCTACCCTGTAGCGGTGCAAAAACACCGCTAACGCTAAGGATTTTTGGACCCTACGCTACCCTGTAGCGCCCAAAAAGCGCAGTGTAGCGTAGCGGCCCACCGTTGCTACAGGTATTGTCCCGCACCTTCTTGCCTTGTGCCTGCCAGGAATTCTTAATAGATGCAGTCAAATGTTCCTGAAAAGAGCCCAAACAAGGTTGATATTTTTTTTAGCTCCCCTACTAGGCATAAAAGTAGGTTTACCATCATTTGATTTTAAATGGAAGCCCCCTTTTTGGTAAACTTTGATTGAATATTCAGAATCTTTATGCACATGCAAGTAACTGACGGGGTTGCAAGAGCAGTGGTGTAGGTTTGCGTCCATGACTATTATGGTTGGGACATGTCGGTTGTTGGATTTTGAAAGAAGGGATTCAAGGCTGGAAATATCTTTAGTTGAAGATGGTGGTTTAGATAAATTGATTAGTCGTAGGGATAATCCTTGATTGATCATACCTTTGATAGTGATTATGAATTTTTTCGCTGTGAGTGAGACTTGAAATCTCACTTGATTAAAAAAGTTTTCTAACATAAATTACTGTACAATGTTTGTCCGCTAAGTCTTTAGACAAGTGTGTTGGGCTGTAAAAAGTGAACTATGATTCATGGTCTAAAGGTAGGAGCGTCAGTGGGTTAATACACCATTCTTGAAGAAGAAGAAATAAAGAAAAAGCCGGCTCATTGTTCAAAATACACATAGTGACAACTCTACTGTTGTGGCACTTTAAATTCACAATACAAGAATTGGAAAGAAAATTTAGGATTAGATACAAAAGAATTAGGGAGAGCAGAGGGTGTCAGTTTTGGTTGTAACTTATACATGATTAAGATTATTTTTATAAATTAGCCACTCCTTCTTCACACAATACCCCTTATTGAATGGAGTGTGAGAAGTCCATACATCCTTCCCTTTCCCATCATCCTTACAAACTACACAGATGGTTTCATTACCATTGCAAGCTGTTACAAAGTCCCAAGTTTCATGGCCTTTGCTGCATTTACCGGATCATGGAGGTGATTGACACCATTTACCAAAATGACCCATTGCTAAACATTTGAAGCATTGGGGGGCCAATCGCTTGAATTTGTCTGTTTGGTGAAAGCTTCTTTTAAAAAAGAGTCCTGTGCAGACTAAAGTGTCAGCTGTGCCTGCATTAGTAAAGGTTAAGACCACTGTACCAGCTTGTTTTTTGCTGCCTAACCATCTAAGTCTAAAAAGGTGGTTGGCATCAAAATCATTCTCCCTGGAAAAGCAGATCTTGCTATCTGGAGCCGTCAAATTGCATTCAAGTGGTACTCTGTGAGCTAGTATTGAAAATGTGCTTGGGGTTGCGTCTAAGTCAGGATGGAGTTGTTTAGACCATTTGTGTTTATTCTGATTCAACCATTCCTTTTGCTTGCAATTCTGTGAGTAAAAACTAAAATTGCCAGATGGAAAGATGCTAATACCCTTTACCACTAACTTCTCACCATGAACTTTGGCTTTCTAGTTATTCAGAATCTTGTTAGTTCTTTCAACAATTTGCATGAAAGGAGCTTCCTTGAGAGGGTTAGTACCAATTTTGGTGTGAATTATTTTTCTACCTGGTTTGGCCACTAAGATCTCTGTGGGTGTGGGAGGAATGAATGGTACAATTTTTTTTGCAGTTACACCCACATAGGAGATTGGTCCTTGAATGCTTTGATGTGCTGTGGAAATATTGCTGGTTAGCTGACAGAGTTCAAGTGATTTGATTCTAGAATTCATTGTTTGTAGTTAATCTATTAAAGTTTTTTTGTTGCTTTTGTTGTTGAGTATCATTTTCCATGAGTTTCAGTATGATTGAGATTGTTGTTGCATCTAATCCAATGTTACCCATGCTATCCATACGTTTAGAGTCCAAGATGTGGTGTAAAAATCCAACTAGTGGAGATTTGCAATTAGTAACCTGAATTGGCTTTGGAGGAAGAGGGCCTGGGAGCGCCAAGGCTGATTCCTGCTGTATATCCATCATGGTTGAGTTATTCATTGTGACTTGATTCAAAGTGACACAACCTCCTTTCATTATTTCCATGAACACATTTTTTATTTGTGGATGAGTAGACAGATGAGGGTCAGGGGGGATGGGGTTTGGAGGAGGCATTGGGTAAAGACAACAGGCGTTGGTTTGGCGTGGATGATGGGAGGAGTGGATTTGGGGTTAATTTTAGAATTGAGGTTGTGGTTGCGGACAGAAAATTGCCTGATCTTGGCTTGACAACAATCCTTGGACTATGATGTGAATAATTGTAGGCATAAAAAACATTTAATAAACAGTAGATTTCTTGATTTTTTTTTATTAAGGGGTTTCAGAGTAGACCCCGCACGTGCATGCCGGTATTTTTGCATGAAAACTTTTGCGGGGGGGGGGGGCCTGCATGCAAACCTTGCAGAAGCTCATTCAACAAACAAGCTGAACAGCGAGCTGCAAGCTGCACTGCAGAAAACTCTCCCCCTCCATCCAAACCATCACTACATCTCCCTCCCTCAATAGTGCATAACATCCCCCACATTGACTCGACAACTCTTATCTCCTCTACCCTCCTCACAATTTCCCTCAGCATATGCCTCCAAAAACCGCACCAGAACCCACCCCCCCACCAGCAAAAAGTCAAAAAATTCCACCTCCAAAAAAAAACCAGCCATCCCCTGGGATCGTGATGGTATAGACGGTGGTGACTAATCAATGTCACTTCTCCTCAACTGGCTTGCTCAGGAGAACAACTACCAGCGCTGGCATGGAGATACTGATCAGGGCATGACCAAAGAAGCCCTTTGTGTTGAAATAGTCAATATCATGCAAGATAATGGAATCATGCATTGTGACAAAAAAGGTCTTCTCATCTTTAATTTTTATATTTTTTTGCTATGTTATCCTCAATGCAATCTATTGGTCCTCACATTTGCTGAATTTGTCTGTCTTTTTTTTCTTATTTTCTTTTCTTTTTTTTTTTTTAAAAAAAAAGGGATTCGCCAGAAGATCAGCAAGCTCCAAGCTTCCTACCCAAAAGCATGTGATTGGAAAAAAAACACTGGCACCGGTATCTTGACCCGAGATGAAGAAAATGGAGTTAAAACTGCCAATGACTACGTGAAGTCACTGTGCAGGTATTGGGACACCCTTGACCCAGTCATGGGATTTTGCTCCTGCACCCAGCCGCTTCACACTTGCTCAAGCGTGGCCAGCAATCGCACCAATGATATGGTCAACATGACTGATTTAGTCCCCAGCTTGCCAAGCAGTGGGAGGGATTCACCTGAGGAACAAGAAAATCAAGATGATCAAGGTGTCAACCCTCCCATCAAAAGAAGAAAAATAAAATCCAAAACTCTTACCTCATCTCGTCGCAAATGGCGAAAAACGTCTATTGAAGATGTTTTCATGAAGGCCATGGTAGCTCAGCAGAAGGCCAACAGTCATCGAGCCCACACATCAGCAAGGAGAGTCAAAGTTCTCTTTATGAGAGAACTTCACAAGCAAGGGTACACTAAAGAAGAGATCAAGGAGCTCACCAAACAGGAGTTCTCCATCCCTACATCATTAGGGATTTCTGACAGCAAAAATGAATGGGATGAAGATGACAAGGATGATGAGGATGATATGAACTAAATCCTCATGATCCATTAGGCCTTTAATTTCCCTCTCATTCACCTCAAATTTTTTTTGTCTTTGAATCTGTTCAATCTTGATTCTTTTCAATCATTTTTGGCTCAGTCCTCCTATATCTAGTTTTCAATTTTTTTTTTTTTTTATGTCTTTTTGTCTGTCTTTCCTCTGATTTCTTTTTTTTCTTTTTCCTATTTATATCATCAAGAAAAAAGAAGAAAACATATTATTTTTCAGATTGGAAAGAAATTTAAGGAACACTTCACAGTTTTTGAACACAAAATATAAAAAATTTGCATTTTTTTTTCAAAATGATGCCAATTTGCATTTGGCTTCCAAACCCTTGTCCAAAGACATTGATGTCAAATACAGTGCTCCTAGAGAAGGCTTCCAAACCCTTGTCCGAAGACATTGATGTCGAATACGGTGCTCCTTGGGGATTGGCTCATATTTCTCACCGCCACAAGTTGAAATTCAGTACTTTCAATGTTTATCCCTTTGAAGAACCTTCTGGATTGGGTGTTGATGCATATGTTATTGACACATGAGTCATCTTTCTTCTCTACTACCTACCATATCTTGACAGTTGCTTTATTCATTCCATCTAGTGGTGTAAATATTGAACATGAATAATTAGAGGCTTGAGCTAAATGGGGCACCACCATCCCCAATGACGTTGATGAAGATTCAAATGGACATGGAAGTCAGGTTGCCGGAACTATTGCCTCTCGAACTTATGGAGTAGCTAAGAATGCGACCATCATTATGAAGATTCAAATGGACATGGAAGTCAGGTTGCCGGAACTATTGCCTCTCGAACTTATGGAGTAGCTAAGAATGCAACCATCATTGCAGTTAAGGTCTTGGGTGCAGGTGGTCAGTAGGGTGTTTTTGTCTGCACTCGTAGTCTTACTGTAGAGCTGATTGCCTTTACTCTATTTAAAGGCTCCGGTACTATGTCCAATGTTGTTGCTGGTGTGGTTTGGGCTGCTGAAGCGGCACTCTCCGAATCTCGTGATGAAGCTTCTAAGAAAGTTTCTAAACACAAATGTAGCATTGCCAACATGTCCCTTGGTGGTGGCAAGTCTCCCTCGCCTGACGAGGCTGTTAATGTGTTAGCAAGATTGATCAATCTGATCATAATTTGATTTATCATTAGGATATTTCATCCTGTAAAATTAAAAGGCACAGCATGTGAGAAAATGAAATGTGAGGAAAACATTATAGTTCATTGCCTTAGGTATTTTGAAATAACCGGAGTGGAGAACAAGCCAGAAAAAAACAGGAGACAGGAGAAAAAAAATAATTAAAAAAAAAAAAAAAAAAAAAAAAAAAGTAAAAACAGCTGTGTTTTTTCAAGCAATGAATGAAAAAAAAAAAAAAGGGAAAAATAGCCCTGTTTTTTGAAGCAATAAATGAGAGAAGGGATTTACCCGTCTAAGTATTCAAGTACTTCTGTTACAATCCGCCCATGCAGGATTTTTCCTCGGCTATTGTCTACACGACGGGGCATTTCCTCAAGATTTTGAGCAGGCAAATTTCCTTCTTCTTCAATTGGGCTGTCATAATCTGGTGGCTTGTCGTCAATCAGGAAGTTGTGGAGTACACAACAGGCGCTGATCCATTGAGTAATCTTCTCCATGGACTGGTGGTCCTCACCTCTAAGCGGATACCTTTAAGGCTTTGGAATCAACCTTTCAGAATTCCTATGCAGTGTTTGTTTGCAACCCGTAATGAGCTTAAGTGTTGATTAAATTTTTTTCTGTTGGAAGGGAGCTGTGAGGGGGTTTCTTGAATGCTGGGACCAGATTAATTTCAGGGGGAAAGGCCGAGTCCCCAATGAGATATTCACCCCTTGAGAAGAGGGTTCCACAGATCTGGTTGAGCTCACAGTTCTCCCATAGCCTGGCATCATGACAGCAACTTGGAAAGCCGGTGAAGCAGTAGGTGATCTTTTTCTAGTCATCACAAGCTATCAAACCCGCAACCGCATAGAATCCCTTGCAAGAGTAATAGTCTTGCGGGTCAACTTGTGGTTGATCAGCCAGAGGGAAGAGTGTTCCGTTGATGAAGCCAACACATCTGGAAAATCCAGACAATTCCGAGATTGGTTTGGAGATTACTTGTCTTGTTTGAACATCTGGCCATGGTAAATATTTCCTGTGAGCATCAAAATAAGGGAGAGACAAGTTATTTAGCTTAGGTAGAAGTGTTGAGATGGATCAAAAAAAAAAACTCACTGTTCTAATGAAAGAATTGCCTCAACAACTCGAGAGAAATATTCAAGAACTGTACCCTCTGAAATGTGGAAAACCCAGGCTAGCATGCCAACCAAGGCCCCATTTCCATAAGTTCCTAAGCGTTTGAGAGTAACCAATAGCTGTTCAATAGCTGGTTGCTGCGGTACATTTGAATTGTTGTAGAATACCGGTGATCTTCAATTTCATTGAGCAGTAGGACAAAACATTCCGGCGACATCCTGAACTCCTCCTTGAACTGGCCAGCATCAAGATTTAATAAAAATTCTGACATGTCTGGGGCTTGTACAACACTCTTGTGTGGTTCCATGTACCTTTGTTTCTTGATGGAAATGAGCTGGACTACGATATTCTGGATCATTATGCCATCTTCTTTGGCTGCTTTCATTTTATAACCGTCAATAAATTGGTTCAATATGTTGTTGTATCCCGGATGTGATTCTGTGAATGAGGTGTGGATTGGGATTGGCCAGATGGAGGGGAGGGAATGGCTTGGGAACAAAAAAATTGGGCCAGGGGGGCTCAGAGTAGCTTTTTTTTTTTAGCGGGGTGCAGGTGGATCTGAAAACCAATCTGCATGCACGTGCGGGGTTTACTCTGAAACCCCTTATTGTTGTTGTTCTTCAGGGACCAATAAATTGTAGTCATAAAAATTTCTCTCACTGATCAATCTCAATTTCATTTTTGTTTAGAAAATTTGGGAAATCCTGTTAGCGTTAGCTAGATAATTTTGGAAATCCTGTTAGCATTAGCTTGATTTCATAAAAAAAAAAAAAGCTAATCCTAGGCTGCGCTAACAAAAAAAAAACCCCCAAATTTTGTTAGCTGTTAGCTTAAAAAGTCAAAAAAAAAAAGCTAACACTAACTGCAGTGTTAGCTAAAAAACGCTGCGCTAACATCAACTGCAGCGCAGCTGACCCACCATTGTCAGAGAATACTTAAATTATTTCTTTTTGTTGTTCTCTTTCAAATTATCTCAGAGAATAATAGCTTATTTATGACCCTATTGTGTCATCTCAGATTGCTAGCCTTAACACATACTACTACATAAAGCAACAACTTCTTTTTGTTTAAAAAAAAAAAAAAAACTACAAAAAATTCCTTTTTTTTTTTTCATCTAGAAATATAACAAAGTGCCTTATAA
>JNCO01007721.1:0-11957 GCA_000785685.1 Uromyces viciae-fabae | reverse complement strand
ACCCCCCCTCAATCAACTCTTCACAACCACAAGACCCAAAAATGATGCGCCCCGGCGATCACACTCTGGTTTGTCTGATCCTACTGGCCATGATAATCAACCTCTCTTCATCATCGGACCTATCAGAGAGAATTTCTCCATTTTTCAGGGAAATTAATGTTGAAATTTGAACAAGAAAATAAGAGTTTGATTTTTAATATTTTGTTTTTAATTTTTTTATTACTTTTTTTTATTATTATTTTATTTTTGGTTTTATAAAGATTTTTTTATTAATTTTTTTTAATTATTTTTTTTTGTTTTATTGTTCTAAAAAGAGGAGGCAGGAATTAAAGAATGACAAGTGGGGTTCACACTTGGATTGTCTCAGGGCACAGAGTGAAGAGGATAGAAGAGCCAATGAGAAGATTTTATTTCTTGATGAAACTCAGCTTATTTATAAGAAAAGGAAAAAATGGTTGTGAAACCTAACAACTAGAGAGCCCCCCACTCAAGATCCAGAGGGGGCCTAAAAATCAATAAAATAATAAAATAATAATGAAAAGATCAGAGAGATTTACTAGACAAATTTTGATAAGGCAGACTGACAACTCATGCAGATAAGCTAGACAAGATAGGAAGTGCATCACGATTACTGGGGGCGTTAATCCCAGTAAATAAGTTCTTAAACAGTATGAAAATAAAATAAAAGAAGTAATACTACGTAGAGATAAGAAAAACAACACGGTGATTTAAAAGACAGGGCTCAGTGGCTACAAGCTTATTCAACAGGTGTATGATCAGACTACTTGTAATAATTTTTCTTAGATTTATTTAGAACTATTTCAATGATCAAATATAAGATAAAAGAATAAAATAAAAAATTAAAATAAAATAAAAGGAAAATACTTCATAGCATAGATTGATAATTTTTTTAATGAAAGAGGCATAGGAAAAAGAGGGAAATTTGCGGAAGTGCCTGGATTGTGGCAACTACGAGTGGGCTGCTGCATACTATGCAGCTTGTCAAAACAAGATATTTTGCAATGAGCATGGCAATTACCTGCGCCAATGTGGCAACCTGAAGGGCATGATCGTCCATTGGAACTTTGGTAGTGACAAATGCACCCCAAAGGCCGGCTGCCATGAACCATGCAATGACCCTCTTCACACAGCGCCATGTGAGAATACCTGGCCATATTGGAAGCTCAACAATCGAAGTCAATGTTCCAGTAGCAACACGTAATCATTGTTGTGGTACTCAAAGTATACTTTCTGTTGCAGGCAAGTGGTGCAGCAAGGTGACTTGCTGTCTGCCATTTTCATTTTTTTACATTGAGCACCCCTTTTGCCCAAAATTAAACCTCCACCCAACCTGCCTCCCTCCCTCTGCCAAAATTTTTTCTTCCCTTCCACTATCTCATCTCCCTATATTGTCTCCACTTCACTCCGTTTTTTTCTTCAACACAATTCCAATTCACCCATTTTTTTTCTTCAAACCAAATCACAATGCCACAAACATCCAAAAGAGCTGAATCCCTTCAAAACTTGGGAAAAAATCTCTGGCTCCAAATCAACCAAGCTGCTTTTGAGGCTTGATTCCAAGATCCTGAGGGCATCTGCATTGGTCCGGCTAACTTGACCGGTTAGGCTAAGTTAACCGGACGTGTTTCCCCATTGGGGACCGGTCAAGGACCGGTCAAACAGACAAATTGATAAAAAATGGCTCACCTCCTACAAATTTGTAGGAGGCTAGCCGATCAGTTACGGATTTAACTCCCTTCGAGTTATATCCATACCTTGACCAAGGTTGGCCAAATGTCCAACCCGCAGGGGGTGCTAGCCTAGTACAGCACATGTCAACTCCAATACCACAATACCAATACAAGCCTACTTGCAAGAACAATCCACCCAACCATGCCGCCTTTGAAGCAGCGGTCCTAAAACTTTTTGCCAGAAGAGGATGACCAGCTTTCTCAAAGCTGGCTCGAGATTTTGGAGCACCCAATCGGATCCAACACGCAGAAACGGGATGAGTTTTGGGACCTCGTCACCGTCAATTTTAACGATCATACTTCTGGATCGCACAGAGAATCCAAAAGCCTCTTAAACAGGTATTCTCACATTTTTTCCTCCTATCCTTTTTTTTTTTCTTTCCATCTTCTTTTTTTTTGTTTTTTTGCTAACTTTTTTTTTTATTCCTTTCAATTTTTTTTTTTTTGGTTTTTATTTAAGATGGGAGCGCATTCGCAAATGCACCATCAAGTTTTCTGCCTTGTATAACCAAATCAAACGACATCCACCGTCAGGAGCTAGTGCCTCCAATTACATCAAATTGGCCAAAGAAAATTATTACAATCAAACGAGGGAGGTCTTTTTGTTTAAATCGTTGTGGCAGATTCTACGATATCACCCAAAATGGATCACATTGCCATCGGTTTCAGCAAACAACCCGCCTCAGCAAGCTACCACTCCAGCCTTGGATTCTGATAACTCGCTTGATCCCTGCCTGAGTTCCCCAACCTCTGATATTATCCCTCCACTTGAAGCAGAAGAAGCTCAAATTACTGGAATCAAGGCAACAAAAAGAAAACCAGCTGCCATTGAAGCAAGCAACCTCAAACTCTCCTTGCTTAAACTCCATGCAAGTACGGAAGAGAAGAAACAAGCCGAAATGGCTCGCGCAAACGTACTTCAAGAAGAAACAAACCACATTCAAAAACTCCAGGCAGAAACCAAGCATCAGAGGATGCTGAACGAACGCGAAGCCATGCAGATGGTTTGGATGACTCAGAAGGTTAGCGAAGTGGACGACTATGCCCGCAATTTTTTGATCATGAAGAAGAAGAGGATCCTACGTGAATTGAAGGAAAAATAACAAGAAGAAAATCAAATGAAAGAAAAACAACAAGAAGAGATACATATGAACAACAATCCATCTCACTATGCCAATGCCACTTCTACCCATTCCATTCAAGATCAACCAAGCTTTACTCAATTCAATCAAGACACTCAATCAACTGTGACTCCATTCACTCAACAGAAAATCATTGCTGATACTAGCCATAGCTCAATCTATCCTCTTCTTCATCATGAACCTATATTAGATCCTGATTTAGATCCTGAGATGTCTCTCACTCAATATTCTTGAGTTTTTCCTTTATTTCATGTTTATTTATCAATTCACTTAAAAATATATCTATCTTGCATTATTTATCAATTCAGTTAAAAATATATCTTGCATTTATATTGTGGCTCTTTACCTTGTGGCTCTTTATTTTGAGAAATTATAAGCAATAAAATCCTATTTAGGGGATATCAAAGGAAAACATATTTTGAGATAATTTTGAGATATAAAATTAAAAAAAAACCAATTTGTCTTGAGATATGCAAACAAAACAAAACAATCTTGAGATATGCAAACAAGACAAAGCAAGATGTTTTTGAGATATAACCTTAAAAATATATCTATCTTGCATTATTTATCAATTCAGTTAAAAATATATCTTGCATTTATATTGTGGCTCTTTATCTTGTGGCTCTTTATTTTGAGAAATTATAAGCAATAAAATCCTATTTAGGGGATATCAAAGGAAAACATATTTTGAGATAATTTTGAGATATAAAATTAAAAAAAAACCAATTTGTCTTGAGATATGCAAACAAAACAAAACAATCTTGAGATATGCAAACAAGACAAAGCAAGATGTTTTTGAGATATAACAAAAAACTCTAAAAAAAATATCAATCCACAATATTGTCACACGGCGCTTGTTGTAGGCAAGCGGGTGGGCACTAGGTGAATATGGAAAAGGAGGTAGGACCAACAGCGGTAGGATGCTTTCTCAAAGTAAGTAAAAGTAACTTCAAGCTGGAACTGAGTGGCTCAGATTGAAGTCTTAGGAATTTATCTAAAGGTAGTTCTTACTAGAGTCGAACTCTGAAGGCAAAGAATAAATTGTGCTGGAAACTTAATGATTTTATTGAATTAAGAGAATAGAAAAATAAGAAAGGCACAAGCTTATATAGTAGACATGTACAGGCAATATAGCATACGAGCAAAGAGATGAAAAGAAGGGAGAGGCTTCATGGTTACAGGATGGCTTGGTTGCACGTGGCGTTTGCAACATGTCTCAGGTAGAAGGGGGTGATCTTGAGACAAGTGACCAGTGACAAGGGCGATGACGTGATTGGCTGAGATTGGCGAAGTGTCAGGGCATCAGTCGAAGTTGCTGTGGCCGGATTAGGTAAGTGCAAGATTTTGCTGAGCATTGAGTGCAAGTGCGAGAGCGAGCATGGCCGGAAGAAGTGCGCCGAGATGCCGGATGAGGTAACCGAAGTATGCATAGAGTTTTGATGACTGAGGATGCACCGGATATATTTTGTATTGACAATAGACGTTGAGCTTTGTTTGGCTATCCGGGTTTGGAAGATGTTTAGAGGCTTGCTGAGTTAAAGTTGAGTTGGTCGTACGACAGGTGCCCGGGTATAAGAAGTGAGGTCTCTTGAGCGAATAAACCACCCAACAGTTTTTATTTCGCTCCTCATCCTACTACTCCCATCCCTACCACTACTTCATCAATAAATAGTTAATATGTCCGACAAGTCAAACTGTAGCGACCGCGATCCAGACTTCGTCAAGGTTATTCAATTCATCCCCGCGTGCAATTGGTGCGCAAGGAAAGGTTTGATCTGTGGTCGTTTGACCAAGGCCAGAAAAAAGGCCAATGTTGACAAGTGCGAAATATGTCGAGTTCGACGGTTCGCTTGCAAGAGAGGACCGTCTCTCTTGAAGGAAGGTGAACTGAAAAAATATGTCTATGCAAATCCCAAGAATGGGGTAGTTCAAGATTGGCCGTACGATCATGAAGACGAACTGACTCAACCAACGGTGAAGCCGGAGAGTGATCCCTTGGAGCAGAAATGTAGAAGAGCAGTGGCCCGTTGGGTTGAGGGAGATGGCACTGATGAACCAATTGCCGGTGAGTATAAGAGAAGAAAGAAAAAAAAGAAAGAAGAAAGAAGAAAAGACCAAAACTGAAGTGCAAATTATTTTTTTTTTCTTTTTTTTTTTAGCTATTGATAGTTTGAGCGAGGAGGAGATACTTAAAGAAGATAGCCCAAGAAGGGTTTTGAAGAAGAGAGTTCGACATTATGCAGAGGAAGAAGAACCCATTCCCAAGAAGTCAAAATCTTCAAGGGCGATAATATTGAGTTCAGATCATCCGGAAGAGATCGATGAGCTTCGAGAAGAAACTGTGGAGCCGGGGAAGATGACTGATCCAGAAGAGGGCGGAACGGAAGATCCCAATGCCAAAGGGGAGTTGGATCTCGGAAAAGTCAAACTTGAGGAGGAGGTGGAAGAAATTGCGGCGGAAGAGATTGAGGTGGGAAGGGAGGAATTCGAAGTGGAGGCAGAGAAAGAAGTGGTGAAGAAAGACAAAAGAGAGAAAGAAAAGAAAAAGAAGGTGAAGGCGTTGGCGAATTTGAGGAGTAAGGGGGAGGAGAGGAGGAAAGTTTGGGAGGTCGAGAGAAAAGGAAGTGACAAGGCCGAATACTTAAAGGGGACAATTTTGGTGACAATCTCGCAGATAGAGGTCAAGACTGTGAGTGCAATGGCGGAATTGATTCAGCTGTTACCGGTTAGTAAAAGGGCGAAGGCGAAAGAGATCCGGGACAACTTGAGGAAGGTCTGGGAGGCAAAGACCAAATATATTGCGGATGTGTTGGAGGACTTGTAATTTTTTTTTATTATAAATTATTTTATTATGATTATTATTTTTTTTTTTCGATTTGATTATCTTTTTTTTTTTAAATTTTAATATATTTATATATATTTTGAGAGAGATAGAGAAAAGTGAGAAAAGAAAAAGAGGGTGAGGGGGTTGAGAGCAAGATGGGTTGAGAGAGAGTTGTTTTTTTTTGAAGGGAATGAGACAAGAAGGGAAAAGGAAGAGGTGGATTTTGAGAAGAGAATTTGGGTTTGAGAGGGTAAGCGTAGTGAAAGGTCTTGAGAAGTTCAGTTGGCAAGATTTGAAGAAGGTTCCCAAGAAGTGCGATCCGAGTCATCTTGATAGCCGGACCATTTGACAAGGTATTGAAGTTTTCCTCGCTTCTTGCGTGAGTCTAATATTTTACTGACTTCCCATTCAAGGTGGTCTTGAATGGCAACCGGCTCTGGCGGAGGTTGAGCCTTGCCCGGGTATGGCGGTTGGGCGAGAGATAAGAGGGAGACTTGGAAGACAGGGTGAATGTGAGACCAATGTGAAGGTAGTTTGAGGCGGAAGGCGTTCTTTGAGACCACCGATTCAACTTCAAAGGGACCGAATTTCTTTTCTGCAAGCTTCTTGGTGGGGCGAGTTGAGCAAATGTTCGAGGAGTCAAGCCACACCATATCACCCGGTTGGAAAGGTGGAGGTTCCATTCAAAGTCGGTCAGCGGCAATTTTGTATTGTTCATTGGCTGCTGTGAGGTTGGTCTTAAGGTGTTCCTGAACTTCTTTGATGGTTCACAGATAGTCGGAGGATTGTTGAGCTTTGTCCACATGAAGAGAGTTAAAGTGAGGGTGTCGTCCATAGAGGGTGTAGAAGGGTGAATTTTTTGTTGCGGAGTGGGTTAAGTTGTTGTAGGCGAACTCGGCAATGGAAGCCATTGAGTCCAGTCGTCCTGTTGATAATTGACAAACATTTGAAGGTACTGTTCCAGGATCTGATTGATTCATTCTGTTTGACCGTCACTTTCAGGTTGATAGCCGGTAGACAGATTTTGAACTATTTTAAGAGATTTACAAAGGTTAGTCCAAAAGGAAGAAATAAACAGAGAGCCTCTATCCAAAACTATGCTCGAAGGAAGTCCATGTTTAGAAAACACAAATTCTATGAAGAGGTTTGCGATGTCTTCAGCAGTAGCTTTGGTGTGAGTTTTGATGAAGATTCCCATTTTGGAGAACCTGTCCACTACTACCAGGATGGCATTATGTCCATCCGAACTGGGTAGTTGTGAGATGAAATCCATTGAGAGTGAATCCCAAGGAGAAGGTGGGATAGGTAGAGGTTGCAAAAGACCATACTTCTTATGTCTTGGGGTTTTATTCCTTTGACATTGATAGCAGGCTGAGACATAGTCACGGATATCTTTGGTCATTCGAGGCCAATAGAAATCTTGTGATATGAGTTGTTGAGTTTTATCTTGGCCGTGATGGCCAGCAAGGGGGGAGTCATGTCTCGAAGATAGGACCTCGAGTTTCATGTCCTTGTTTTCAGGTAGATAAATCCTGTTTTGAAAAAGAAGGAGATTTGTTTGAGAGTCGAGAGAAAAGTCTTTGCAATTTTTTCCTGCGAGCAAGTCATTGATAATAGCGAGTAACTTGGCATCGCTTCTTTGAGAATCTCTGTAAGATTTGACAGCGTCACCGAGGTCACCAGTGGAAATGGTTTGCAAGGTAGCTGATCCGTCAGGAGATTCCTTGAATATTTGTCAAACATTATCCGGGTTTTTATTGGCAAAGGCCTTCCCCGGGTGGGGGTACACGTCGTCTCGACGGGTCAAGGCATCAGGAAGAGAAGAGAGACGCCCTGGGCGGAAAGTGATAAGGAAATCAAACTCTGAGAGGAACTCGGCCCAACGTGCTTGGCGTCGAGTAAGCACTTTAGTTTTCATGAAGTATTTTAAGGCATCATGATCCGTGATGACCTCAAAAGTGGCAGAAACGCTAAGAGGGTAAGCAAGCCATTTTTGAAAGCCAATAAACAATTGCCAAGAGTTCTTTGTCTTGCCAAGAGTTCTTTGTCATGAATTTCGAAATTCAGCTCATTGGACTTGAGTTTGCGGCTTTCGAAAGCAACTGGGTGCTTTGAGGATTTGACAGATGGGTCAAGGAACTGCGAGAGGACACCTGCAATAGCGTAATCGCTGGCATCAGACTCGACATAGTGTGAAAGCTGCTGTCAAAGTGGCGTAAAATAGGGGCGGTGGTAAAACACCGTTTTAAATTTTTGAACTCTTTGCAAGCTTGGTCGGTAAACACAAACGGAGAGTCTTTTTTAACGAGAGAAGTGAGATTTGAAATTTTTTTTGAATAGTCTTTAATGAAACGTCGATAGAAATTGGCAAAGCCAAGAAAAGATTGGAGAGCTTTAACAGAAGATGGAGCAGGCCAATCTAAAATTTGTTGGACTTTGTCCAGGTCCATTGTAAGACCGGATTGGTTGAGAAAATAACCAAGAAAGGTGACTTCAGTGGCGTGCAATTCACATTCAGAGCCTTTCGCATAAAGGTTATTGTTTTGCAGTCGTCAAAGGACTTCTCGCACATGTTAAACATGCTCGTCCTGACTGCGAGAATAAATGAGAATGTCTTCAAGATAGACAACAACACATTTGTTGACTAGATCTCCCAATATTTCATTCATCAAGGCTTGGAAAGTGGCTGGGGTGTTGGTTAGGCCAAAGGGCATCACCAAGTACTCAAAGGCACCATGACGGGTATTAAACGCCGTTAGATATTCATGGCCTTCAGCTATCCTGATTAAGTAGTAGGCACCTCGAAGGTCAATCTTAGAAAAGACTTTGGTGTCGCGAAATGTGGTGAGAAGATGAGACATAGGAGGAATAGGATAAGAGTTTTTCTTTGTGACCTGATTGAGTTTCCTATAATTGACACAAAGTCTAAGGGATCCATCAGGTTTGGGAGCAAATAAAACAGGAGAGCCTGTGCAAGATGTGCTAGGTCGAATGAATCCTCTTGCTACATTCTCTGAAATGTAGTCTTGAAGAGCTTTGTCTTCGGGTTCCGACAGGCGGTATATAGTACCTTTTTTGGGCACCGGGCCAATGAGGTTGATGTGATGGTTGCAAGACCTACGAGGAGGTAGTTTGTCTGCGAGAATTTTAGAGAACAGAGATGCAAACTCATGATACTCTGGTGGAATTGTCGGTAAGATGGATTCGAGGCCTTCTGGTGGTTCGTCGAAGAAGTCGCCTTCAAAGGCTTCTTGACGATTACCGGTAGTAAGGCTTTGAAGGAGGCAAGGTTCATCCTTGAAGATATGAGGGGAAGAAGGGACTTGTGAAGCAGATACTGCAGAAGAAGAAAAGGTGGAAGAACTTCCTGGAAGTTGTACGGCTTCCGGCAGAGAGCCATTGCTAGGTAAAGCAAATAGATATTTGAGGTTGACGGGGCCTGATAAGAAAAAAGGAGCAGAAATATATTTAAAATTCAGATCATGCCATTGGGATTGGGAAGCAAGCTCTGAGAGTGAGATTCCAGAATATGTAAGGATTTGGAGCCAATTAATAAATCAAGTTGGAAATTTGAAATTTTTCTTGTTTGTCTTTGGTATTGAACCACTCCTTCCTTTCCTTTTATTTTTCAGAGGCCTGGAAGGGTAATTCAGAAAAGCAAATTAGAGGAAATTGATGATAAAAAGATAAAGAAAGCTAGCTGGCTTGATGATGAGGATTAAGAAGATGAAAGGATATCAACCCTTTACAGTTCACATTATTCTGAGATGTGTAGTGAAGTTAAGGATGTTCATGTTTCAGATGCAAGTATTTCATTTTGGTTCTTTTTGGTTGTCTGTTCACTAACTTATTGATAATTTTAGTTTGGTTTTAAACAATGCATTGGGACTTTTGAAATTATTGATACCTTTATTTGAAACAATTACAATTTTTTCTGCTCATAGAAATTTTGGCTTCAGGGCTTCTGTGGTGAGCATGGGTAGGTCTACTGATGGTTGGATGAAAATTCACAAAGAAATGATGTTGGAAATGGAATCAACCAATTCAATTTATCAAGATATCAATGTTTTCAAAAACATGCTGGATAAAAATAAAAATTTGTGAACAACCCGGGTAGGCAGTGGACATAACCCGGGTGTGTGCAGAAAAACCGATATTATTGCATCTTGATTGGCTTGGATGGAGGGGATTTGACACCTTGAGAATATTTTTAGTCCTAATTTCAAGCATCCTGTCAGAGGATCTCCATTGTGGGTGGACACAGGTGATACAACTAGCAGAGAGACACCTCCTTAGAGCATCTGTATTGGCGCGGCTAAAACTTGAGCTAAAGTGCAGCTAGCTAGCTGCGGCACTTTCAACCTTACCGGTTCTGGATCCACAGGAGAGCTAAACTAGCTAGCTCTCATCAAGAGGATCAAGCGTATTGGTAAAGACAACAAGCGTTTCCACCTTCTCCATGAATTGTTTGAAGACAATGAAGACATAGCTGATTTGGAAGAAGAAGAAGAAGACCTTGACTCCAAAAATGAAGTTGAATCTGATGAAGAAAAACTAACAAAAATCTCAGCCTCACGCCGTCAAAATAAAGAAAGGAATCATCACCAAGGCCATAAAAAAATCATGCAAGATTATTTCAACAACCTCTCAACTTACAATTATTCTGATTTTAAGAGACGCTACCGTCTCTCAAAACGTATTTTCTGGAAAATAACAGGGGATGTGAAGGAACAATGCACACATTTTATTCAGAAACCAGTAAGCATTTTTCTTTGTGTTTTGTTTTCAATATGCTTTCAATTGACACTGTCTATTTAACAGGACTGTACTGGAAAGATGGGCTTGTTGACCATCCAAAAGATTAGTTCTGCTCTTCGACAACTTGCCTATGGATGTGCCATGGATGCAAACAACGAGCACTGCCATATTTGTGAAGCAACAGCAAAAAAGTCATTAAGATTATTTTGCAATACAATCATTCATCTCTATGCCCAACAGTACCTGCGCAAACCCACTTGCAATGATTTAACTCACCTTCTAGCTGTCAACAACAAGCGTGGCTTTCCAGGATGTATTGACAGCCTGGACTGTATGCACTGGGAGCGGAAGAACTGCCCCAGTGCTATGGCTGGTCAGTTCAAAGGGAAAGAATCAAAGCCTACCCTTGTTTTGGAAGCTGTTGCGGACCAGAAAACATGGATCCAGAATTTTTTCTTTGGTACTGCGGGCTCTCTGAACAAAATTAATGTCTTAAATCAATCACCTCTTTTTGATGGTCAAATTTCCGGAACTATTTGGGATGTGGAATTTAAGATTTGTGGTTGCAACTACCAACAGGACTACTACCACTTGTGGTCCAATCTCATCAAATCAAAAGGAGTTTCTCAAGATGCACCTTCACAACATTTCCAAAAACTGCAAGAGGCAGTCCAAAAAGACATTGAAAGGGCATTTGGCCTTTTGCAGGCCCAATGGGCTATTTTGAAACTAGGTTGTTGATTGTGGAACCCGTTGGAAATGTTGGCAATAGTGAAGACTTGTGTTATCCTCCACAACATGATTGTGGAGGACCATGAGCAGGAGGAGAAAGATTGTGAAGAAAACTATCAATTTCCTAACTCAACGAGGCTCATTCCTCCACAAGATGAATCACTTAACTTCCATCAGCAGCAAATAAGAAGAGTGGAACTTCAATTGGGGGCTCAACATCTCCGGCTCTTAAACAATCTGATTGATTTAAACTGGGCCCGCTTAGGGGCATGGAGTAGGGAGATTTGAATGTTTTTGTATTTATCAATCTTTTTGTTTCTATCTTAAATACACAAAAAATAAAAATATTTTTTTTTTCAAGAAAAAGGCTGTTTTTTTTTTAAGATTGTCAATGGATTAAATTCCATGTGAGGTGAGAAATTATATGAAATGGATAACAACATGTGCTTTTATTCATGGAAACAATTCTATCTGTCAAGTTGAAACAACAAATTATATGAAAGAAAAAGTAATCATGTATGAAAACAGAAATGAAAGTAGATGAGATGAAGAAAAAAAAAAGGCTGATTTATTAAGTCAATAGCCATCCTCCTCATCCTCCTCATAATCTTTGGGTTTGATGTTGCTTGAGAGGGGTTGGCTATCTGGTTCACTTGTTGTTGTAGCCATAGATAATTGTTAGATTTAAACAATAGAGAGGGGGAAAAATGAAAGTGCCGGGCTTAACCTATGAAGATTATGTAATCAAGA
>JNCO01007718.1:0-11962 GCA_000785685.1 Uromyces viciae-fabae | reverse complement strand
TTGAAATGGCGAATTTGGTTGAAATCCACCATTAATTTTGCGGATTTCAAACTAACTTTGATACCCCCTAATATTAAATCCACCCATGTTACTTTGGATTGGTAGGGGTTATGGAGGTGATTCAAAAGCAGTGATTCTTCATCCTTTAACCTTTTTAAAAAATAAATCATGCCTTTAAAGCACCTCCATAGCCCCCCCACATGCAAATCAACATGGGTCATTTTAATATGATGTCCCCAAAATATTCAATCAACCCATTTTAATAAGGATGTGTGGGGTCTATGGAGGTGCTCCAAAGGAATTACTTCTTCGAATACCTCATTTTAGAAGAATTAGAACATTTGAGACACCACCTGGCCCCCCCTGCCAATTACACACACATCCCCAGTATCATGGGTAGATTCAATATTGTGTGGACATCATATTAAACTGACCATTTTGATTTACATTTTTGGGGGCTATGGAGGTACTTCAAAATCATGCATTATTCATTTTTAAGCCTTCTGAAATAATAATATGTGCATTTGAAGCACAAACCCCCACCCATGTTACTTTGGATGTGTGGGGGCTATGAAGTTACTTCAAAGGCATGAAGTTCTGTCTCAAAAATTCATATTGAAAGATTATATGTGCATTTTTACACCCCCACACATTAAAATTATCATGGGTGGATTTTATATTGTGTGGAAATCATATTAAAATGAACCCTGTGAATTTGCATGTGTGGGGGGCTATGGAGGTGCTTCAAAAGCATGGATTGCTCATCATTAAAACTTCTGAAAAAATAATCCTTGAATTTTTAGCACATCCAAAACCTCCACTCACCCAGAGTAACATGGGTGAGTGCACTATTATGTTGAGAAAATATTATATCTACCCATGGTAGTCTTTTCTTTTCTTTCTCTTTTATTTCTTTTTTTTATTCTTCTTTGTGTTTTTTCTTCTCATTTTCTCCTTTTGTTTTTCCTCTTTTCTTCTCCTTTCAGTTCATTTCTTAATTTGTCCTTTTATTTTCTCTTATTTTCTATTTTTCTTGCTTGTTTCCTTTTTTTTTTCCCCTTTTTTTTCTATTTGTTTCTCTTTCAGTCTTGATATTTTCTCCTTGTATCTCTTTTTTCCTGTTTGTTCCTATTTCTTTACATTTTTTTCATTGTTTTCCTTTTTTTTTGCCCTGATTTTTCCTAATTTTTCATTTTGTTTTTTTTTGTCTATTTGTCTTGTCTGTTTCCTCTTTTTTTCCACTTTTTCTCCCTTCATGTCTTGATCTTCCCCCTATCACTTTTGTCTCTGTTCCTTCTCTTTCTTTTTCTTTCATTTCCACTTATTTTCCTCTTGTCCTCTTTTCTTGTCTTAATTTTACATATCATGCCTTCTTCCTCGCTCTTTCTCTTTTATTTGGTTCTTTGCCATTTTTGTGCTTCTTTTATCTTTTTTTGCTTCTTTTCCATTTTTTGCTTCTTTTCTTTTCCCTTTTTTCTTTTTTTTTTTTTTTGCTTCTTTTCTCTTTTTTTCCCATTTGGCCTTGTCATGTTCCATTATGGCAGGTTTGTTCTGGAAAAGAAAAACAAAAAAATAGAAATAGAAAATCATACAAAAAGCAAATGAAAAGCAGTAAGAACAAAGAAATAAAAGAGAATTTATATAAATATATCACTAATTTTCATGTTTTCTTTTAGATTGAACAGCAATCTCTCATAGCTGAGTCATTCAAAGTGTCCTATGACCAGGTGTGGTAAAAAAATAGCAAGATGAACATTGTCCCTTCCCATCTTGACAACAATGTTTTGAAGTCTCTACAACTTTGAAAGAATAAGTTGAATAAAGAAAGGTGGCGCACCCATGCACCTCATATGACAGACTCACCTGAATTAATTTTTATCATACAGTCCCCTTGGCAGCAGAATGAAGAAGGGGATAGATGGAGCTATGGCTAGTAGTACTAGTTTCAATATCAGGAGTAATATTTTTTGAGTTATTTGTGTCATGGTTGGTTGAGTGGACTGAGTAGATGGTGGATATATATATTGAAATGGAATGCTGTTGTGGTTGGAACTATTTTGCTGATATTGATGTGGAATTGAGGGTGATGTATTGTTGATAGAGGCATTGAGTTCATGTCTTTCATTCTCTCTCATCTCACGTAAGATTTTTTTTTTTTTCATGATTAAGAAATCTCTTGTGTACTTGTCTAGATTGTTGATGTTCTGAATCATCCATGACATGTGCATGGCCTCCCTTTCATTGATCATTTTTTGGTGCTCAGTTTCTGCACATAGTTTTTGTATACGATTGGTTTCTTCTTGAAGCAAATTTGCACAGGCCATTTTGATTTGCTTCTTTTCGGCAGTAGTTGCGTGCAATTCTAGTAAGCTTAATTTTTTGTTGCTTGAGTCAATGGAAGCTGATTTTATTTTTGCAGCTTTGATTCCCATCGGTCGAGCCTCTTCCGCGTCAAGAGAGGGGTTAATATCGGAGGTTGGTGCAGTTGAGCTTGGTTCAACGGACCCATCAGATTGAATGGTTGGGGTGGTTGCTTGATGCTGAGCTTGTTGAGAGGGTACCGGTAAAGGGAGCGTCATCCATTTCGGACGATTACGAACTATATGCCATGCCGATTCAAAGGCAAACACATCGCGTGTTTGATCATAGTAGTGTTCCTTCGCGATCTTGATGTAATCCACGCAGCTTGCTCCTGAGGGTGGATTCCTCTCAATCCTATTGTAGATAGCTGAAAACTTAATTGTACATTTTCTTATTCGCTCCCATCTAAAACCAAAAAAAGAAAAAAATAAGAAAAGCATGAGTATATTGGACATGAAAAATTTTAGAAATCAAAGGATTGAAATGAAGAGAATCAAAAAAAAAAGATCATACCGGTTTAAGAGGCTCCTTGACTCCCGATGGGATCCTGAGGTATGTTCATTAAAGTTGGATGTAACGAGATCCCAAAACTCGTCCCTTTTTTGCGAGTTTGAGCGGATGGGATTTTCTGATATTTCGATCCAGCTCCGGGCCAGTTGCTTGTCTTCTTCCGGAAGGAAGTTGGATGATCGTGGCTTTGCGGTTGGCATTTGAAGTCGGATGGTGGTGGCGGTAGGTTTTCTTTTTTTTATTTTCCGTGTCGGATGTGGGGTAGCTTCCCCCGCGGGTTTGTCTTGCGTTGAACTTGCGGTCAAGGTATGGATATAGTTTCCAGTGATGGAAATCCATAACCGGCCGGCTAACTTCCTACAAATTTGTAGGAGGTTAGCCAAAATTTAGTGATTTGTCGGTTTGACCGGTGCTTAACCGGTCCCCAGTGCGGAAACACCACTGGTCAACTTAGCCTAACCGGTCGATTTAGCCGGTCAAATGCGGATGGTCTAAAACAACACCTGGTGCGAGCTGATTTTTACTAAAACGACACCCGGCACGTCGTGAGGTGAACCTTGCAATGTTGTTTTGACTGCGGGTGTCGTTTTAGTAAGTCGGGGGCGTCGTTTTAGCACACCCCTTTTTAAAATCTATTTTTTATTATCACTATGTCTCATCAAAAATTCTCAAAATTTCTTATCATCACTATGTCTAATCTATTGATCAGTAAATTGTTTTCAGATACTATTTTTGTAAATACAGTATAAAGACTCTCAAGTTTGTTTTGTATTCCCTTCAAGGGGTTTCTTTTGTTTTCTCTACCTGTTATACTCTCTCATACTCGTAAAATTCCATGCTTATCAATTTAATTTTGTTAAAATAAATTCCTTGCTTCATAATGCGTGTTGTGACATAACCTAGTTATGTCACATATCCGTGACACTCACCTGACACAGACACTATATAGTCTTCCCTCCTGGACTCCCGGGAGGGAAGGTTGCATTATTATTATCAGTTTTGAGTCGGTACTCTCACAGGTTATGAGCCTGATTGCTCGCTAGAGGTATCCCAGTGTAGGGTGTACTTGACCTGGCAATTTTTTTTTTTACAATCACATCAACATTCTCACTCTATCAATCTATCTCACATATTTTATATTTCATATCTTTTGGTTTCCTCTGCTACCAGTTTTTTTTTTACCATTATATTAAAGGTTTTTTGGATAGAGTTTCAGCGTTATTTGGAAGTCAAACAATTTTTTTCTTTTCCCCTCTTTTGCCCTTTCCTTCTCTGTGTTGGTCTTGCGGTGGCGCAGTAAATCAGACAGCTTGTCTAGTTAACTAGCTGAGCCGGCACCGTGACTGGTGTTTAACCTTGGTGTTCGAAAGACTGCCTCTCCAACAGATCATCACTACTCTACCTTCGCCCTGTCTATACTCCGTGTTAGGCTTCCATATAAACTGAACTCTATACATTGAACTTTAAATTTATATGTCTGGCCGCCAGTCTGTTAGTCCCTGTTGAATGTAGCGTAACCCATAAGACCACAATTTATAGGTATCGAGTGCAGATACTCTAAATTCCAAACTTTCAACTCTTTTTCAGCCAACTGCTCTTCTATTTCCTTTGTCGACCTCTCTCTTCTTCTTTTATTTATCTATTCAACTCGTGCAAGCAACCGCGTCGACCAGGTTGCTCTTCAATAAGAATCAACAACTTCTGTTTGGTATTGAACTCTTTTGATTCAAACTATTCAAATCAACTTGGTTCACTGACTCATTCTAATTCTTATTTTTTATCCTATTCTATTCATTTTCTTTTTCAAAATTAATGTCTTGCTTAGATTGACTGTTCTTCGCTAGTCTTCTTCTTTGAGCTGATCTTAGAAATCATCCATTTCTTTCTAAATCAAGATCTTCATAAACATCAGTTCTTCAGTTGTCACTTCTCAAAACATTTAATGATCTCTTATTCATTAATTGTCTATTTTCTATCAGTCTGATGTTGGTTTCCTTTTATCTAAATCTCTTTCTTTCTTATTTTTTGCTGATCTTAAATACTTTGTGAAATGAATAGTTCTGGTCTTAGTTTACCCACTAAAATATTTCTCAGTCCCAACCATCTGACGGATATCCCAGACAAAAACTCAATCATAGACTTGTCAATTGTCAGCAAAGCCAAAGTTGACGAGCTATTTGACAAACATTTTCCTGAATATCCCAATCCTCTGACTTACAAATCTGATTCTGAACATACTATCAATACTCGTGTTCCGGGTGGTTTTTGTCTGCCTCGACCTGCTACCCCCCATAATCGAATTAGATCTCGTGTTTATCCCTCTCTCCCACCTTTTGAACCTGTCAACTCTAAACTTCCACCCAATTTCCCTGCTTCTAGTACATCTCTTCAACCTATTCAATCATCTTCCTCAAGAAAATCTATTTCTCAGTTACCACTTCATTCCGATCCATCTCTCTCAACCTTTACTACTTCAAATCCCAAGAACATCCCACCTCATTTGAATCCGAGTTTTAACTACAATCCATCCTCGAAATTCCCCAAAAGACCTATAAGAACTCCTCCAGCTTTGAAATTTAGGACAACACCGGACTCAATGGCACAACCTACTTCGGCTCCGGGAATGACTGGAGCACCTTCTTCTTTTAAGAAAGACTTGAAAGAAGCCAAGGCTCAACTGGAGGAATCCAAGATCGTAAGTCAAGCCATCACTGCCGCGACATCAAAATTAAAAGAAGACCGGCTTCTGTCACCTGATGGGAAGAACTTCAGCTTATGGACTCGTGATTTGAAAGAGCTTGGTCTTGTACACTTAAACAACAGCAATTTTTTCTTTCAAGCAAATTCAAACAAAATTTTGGAAAAAATCGGACGGGCTATTTTTCTTGCGAGTGTACATAGTTCATTAGTGTACAACTTTCAAGATGCAAAGACATGTTTAGACATGTTTAATTTAGTTAAGAAGAAATTCAAGACACTCAGTCAGGCTGCTCAACTCAATGTTTGGTCTCAGTTTATGCAATTCAAGATGGAAGATCACCCTTCCTCGGCCGGTCTAGCTTCTAAACTCTGAAACATAGCAACGGATTGGAAATCTCTGAATCTCAAGTTTGATGAAGACACTTTTCTCGGATTTGTACTTCAAACTAGTATCCGAAAAAACTCAAATCTCCGTCAAGATTTTGATCGACGAGTTGAAAATCTGTTTCAACAAGATGAAGATCCAAAGACTCTGGGTTTTGATCAGTTAGTGCATTTGCTTGAAGTGTGCCGACAAAGTGAAGAACTTGGCTCAGAATCTAGTTCAGGTTTTACGACTGCCACTCCATCGATTACTCCTAGGATGATGTCTACCAACGTTGATTTGAATTCTGATGAGACAGTCCAATTTTATCAAAACAAATTTCTTGCCGGTGTCCAAGAAGATCAACGGTAAGAAGCTCTCAATTTTTACTCAGTTACAGCAAATAGGTGCTGGAATTGCAACAGCAACGCTCACTATATCAAAGACTGTCCAAGTAGAGCCAGAGGTCAACCTGTTTGGCGACAGCATGGAGCGGGTGCTTTATCTTATCGACCTAATCTCAATCAAAGAGGCCCAAAAAATCCTTTTTATCCGTTTGTTGGGGCGCTCTATCCCCCTCCCGGGCTTCCAATTCAATTTCCACCTCGACAAATTCAATCGTTCTCACCTGCTCCTCCAGCTGTAGCCTCTACTCCTGGTTTGCGTCAATCTGACAATTATCGTCCAAATTATTGTGTACAACGACAATCAACACAGGTTTGTCCAACTCAGCCAAATTCAACACAATCTACTCAAACAGCTGGAGGAGTCAGTGCAAGCAACACAGGTTTGTCCAACTCAGCCAAATTCAACACAATCTACTCAAACAGCTGGAGGAGTCAGTGCAAGTTTTTTTGGAAATTGGCCAAACATCTTCGGATTCGGCAAATCTGGATTTCAGGAGCATGAATTTCGATCTTGATGAGGTAAGTTTTTCAGCAATTTTTGATTCTGGTGCTTCTCACCATTTGTGTGGGAATCTGTCTTTACTTCATAATTTTCAATTTATTAATTGTTGCATTCCACTGAATGTAGCAAGAAAAGGAGGAGGAGCTTTCATATCTGGACAAGGGGAGCTATGGTTCCGAAAATCAGCCCTAGATATAGTGGCAATAAAAAATGTGTTGTTTTGTGAGAAAGCTGGTTCCACCTTAATATCGTTGGCAGCTTTGCGCAAATCTAACTCATTTTTTAACTATGACTGCAATTCAGATTCTTTTCTTATTTACTCGCCAGATAAAGAACTCATTTTTAATTGTCAACTCGAAAAAGAGAAGAAGAGATGGTGCATACCATTTCCTATGATTCCTGTTGCTCAGTCTATACATTTAAAAGATTTATCAAAATCAAATGTTTCTGGTGTTTACTCTGCTATCTCAAATATAAATCAAAAAGACAAAAATATTTCTCCTCAATCTGCTCTTTTTTCTTCAAATCTCAACTCAATCGATCCCAATAACACAAATATGCTCTCAGTTTCTTCTAGTTTTACTCAGTTTCCTACGTTTTCTTCTGAATCTGTTTCTCCTCATGTTTCTAAGTTTCTGTCTCTTTCTGATTCCGTTTCCTCTCAATCAATTGTTGATAAGCCTTGCAATATGAATGCTTCTTTCATTTCCCCTCAAGATCCTTTCATAACCCCTTTCGAACGTATCTATCCTACGGATTGGCATCCTAGAAAATATTACTCATGTGGAATCATTTCTTTGGACATGCAAGTTTGTGAGTCATAAGAAGACTTGTCCGCAAACAATTGGGTTTTGGATTACCTAAATATATGCCTTCTGGTAAAATTCATTGTCCTGTCTGTGCGATCTCAAAAAGCACGAAACTCAATCCTGTGTATGGTAGTATGAGATCGCCAGATCGACTAGATATTTTGGCCGCTGGTCTGATGGGACCACCGTTCCCTGAGGAGTCCATTGATGGTTGCAGGTATCTGTTAACATTAAAAGATGTTGCAACATGCTATTCTGTGGTCATACCACTACAGAAAAAATCTGATGCGAATTCAGCTATCATTGAAACCATCAACCTGCTAGAAAATCAAACTTACAAAAAAGTAAAAATCTTGAGAAGTTATAACGGGGGTGAATTTGCCAACAAACTCTTATGCAATTTTCTAACTGGAAAAGGAATTATAGCCAAAAAAGGTCATTACCCTATCACCACTACCAGAATGGTTTGATAGAACGTTTTAACAGGACAGTAGCTGATATGGGGAGGACAATCCTTAGCGATAGCCCTTTACCAAAGTCATTTTGGAGCTATGCTCTATGCTGGGCATGTCATGTCTTAAATCGTATACCCAATAAGACAAGTGGTGAAATTACTCCATTTGAAGCCATGTTTAAAACAAAGCCTAGGCTGGATGGTTTCCGAGTGTTTGGGAGTAAAGCGTATGTACATGTACCAGAGGAAAAAAGGAATAAACTGGATGATCGAGCACAAGAAGGTCTTGTGATTGGCAATTTAGAAGTCAGTAAGGGATGGCTTTTTTGGTTACCCGTGTCGAAGAATTTTATAGCATCTGCTATGGCTCGTTTCGTTGATTCAAATCCGTTTACTAAATCTCTTTCTGATATGCCCTCATTGCCTTTGAATGTCTCCAATACCGTTTTAAATGAAAAAGTTACTAAAAATATAGACCCCCAGTTACCTCATTTCTCTTCCAAGCTGAATGATAATAAACTAACCCTTGGAAATTTTAAAAATGAAGTCATCTTTGGTGATCAACAATTGCTCGTCGACTCTATACTTCAACAAAGTTCTTTCTATAACTTCTCAATTCCAAAAACTTATAAACAAGCTATGAACTCCAGTGAAAAGATTAGATGGAGTGAAGCCATAAAAGAAGAGCTGTCAAATTTGAATCGGATGGAGGTGTGGGAGAGACTTCCTATACCACCTGATAAGAAAGCTCTTGATGGGAGATGGGTTTTTTCTAAGAAAACACTTCCCGGTGGCACTGTGACTTCTTATAAGGCGAGGTATGTGGCAAAAGGGTATTGTCAAGTAGCTGGTGTGGATTTTGTGGACACATTTGCTCCGACTGCAACCTTTGTCTCAATGCGTATATTGCGTATATTGTTGACGGTTGCAGCCTATAATAACTGGCCAGTCCACAGTTTCGATTTTGTGGCGGCCTATTTGAATTCTCCTATCAACGAGGAAGTATGGGTAAAACCACCAGAAGGTGTTGCTCTTCCAGCCGGTCAGGCCTATTGCCTAAAAAAGGCGCTCTATGGGACGCGACAAGCTGCGAGGTTTTGGTGGAAACACTTACACAGCATTTTAGAAAGTCTCTCCTATGTTCCTTCTCAATGTGATAATAGCCTTTATATACTGAAACATCAGGAACATGCGGGTATCATTTGGATACATGCTGATGATGGAATAGTCACTGCATCGAGTCTGAACCTACTTAAACAATTAGAAAAAGATCTTCATGAAGTCTTACAAATCAATTGGAGCCAACAATTGGAATCAATTGGAGCCAAGAATTGGAATCAATTGTTGGTCTCAAAATAACTAGGACTAAGGATGGATTTATATTATCCCAATCCAAATTAATAAAGGAAATTCTTCAATCAGAATGGGATGGCGTACAACATGCTAAAACTCCTCTACCTCCAAATTTTAGCGCTTTGACTAATGAAGATGAGGGTGTTGAATATAGCACAAAGTTTTTGTCGATTATTGGTAGTTTGAGCTATCTGGCAGTGGGAACGCGGCCAGACATAGCTTATGCTGTCAATTTTCTGGCACGTTTTGCTGCAAAACCATCAGTTCAACACTGGAAAGGTCTAGGTCATCTCATTAATTATTTAGCTTCTTCATCCTCGCTTACATTAAATATTTTTCCGAAAGTTACTGCTGAACCCCTTATTGTTTATTGTGACGCCTCTTGGGGTGGAGAGTTTTCTAGGTCGTCATACAGAGTTTTAATTTTATTTTACGGTTGTCCGGTGTTGTGGGTATCCCGAAGGCAAGCAACTGTAGCAGCCTCTACGTGTCATGCTGAATACATGGCACTTGGAGCTGCTACAAGGAACGCTTTGTGGGTACGCCATTTGTTAAAAGATGTCACTGGAAAAGATTTTATGGCAAATTTGAAATGTGACAATGAGTCTGCCATAAAAGTGAGTACTGACAATTCTTCAAACAAGCGCACTAGGCATACCAATCATGCCCTCTATATCACAAATGAAGCTCTTTATAAGAGATATACCGCTTTAGAATGGATACCGTCAGCCAAGCAATTAGCAGATATCTTTACTAAAAGTTTATCTCATGATATTTCCTCTCGTATGCGTAATAAACTTATGAGTTTTACTTAATATTTTTTTTCTTTCTTTCTTTTTTGTATGTTTCCTTTTTTTTTTTTTTTCACTTTATTTTTTATTTTTTGCTTGTTATTTTTTCTTCTCTCCTTCTCTATTGCTCTTGTGTCTGGTCTCATATATTTTTTTTGTACATAGAGTGCTGTGTCTAGGTGAGGGGGCGGGTGTTGTGAGATAACCTAGTTATGTCACGTATCCGTGACACTCACCTGACACAGACACTATATAGTCTTCCCTCGGGAGGGAATCAGTTTTGAGTCTCTACACACCCGCTCCACTTTTGGAGGCGGGATTCTGTTGAGCGCGCGGGGTGGGCCGTGCAGCATGAAATCTCACGTGAAAGGCCCAAATCCAGCGTGCTGGATTTGAGTTGAGCAAGCAGTTGGCCAGACCGGAAGGAACCAACGTAAAGCCATGCGCTGTCTGGCCAACCACCACGCTGGACTACTGAGCGGTTATGCTGAGTTACAAACCCATTACGCCACCCTCACGGGTGGTTGATTGGGTAGCGTGGTGCGGACCCAATCAACCACCAGGTTTCACAGGTTGCACCCTGCTACCGCTGGCCACACGGAAATGTCAGTCGTTGAGCCAGCCAGGTTCACTGCCATGTCAACCCGGCTGGCTCAACGAGTCCGTCAGCCGCAGGTCAATTGACGTGCATGCAGCCAACAACATCGTTGGCCGCGAGTGGTGGAATCGGTTCTCTTTTTGCTTAGCATCTCCAACTGCTTGCTTTCAACTAAACACGGAAATGTCAGCAGGAACCTGACGGACTCGTTGAGCCAGCCAGGTTCACTGCCATGTCAACCCGGCTGGCTCAACGAGTCCGTCAGCCGCAGGTCAATTGACGTGCATGCAGCCAACAACATCGTTGGCCGCGAGTGGTGGAATCGGTTCTCTTTTTGCTTAGCATCTCCAACTGCTTGCTTTCAACTAAATAAAACAAAATCTTTGTGATTGCGTTCAATTGGATTGATAGACATTAGGGTGTGTCAAAAAAATGGTGGATTTCAACCAAATCTGCCATTTAAAATCTGCCATTAATTTTTGAAAACAATTGGTTTTTTCACTGGGGTCGTGTCAAAGTTAGTTTAAAAATAAAGTGACTTTTTCACAGACCATAATTTTTCTGAAATTTCTTAGCGATTTTTTAATTCTTCCATAACAACCAACAAACACTATCATCACATCTTCGATATTTCTTTCACCTATCAAAAAACAATCATGCCAGCAAAAAGAACCACCCCACGACAAAAATCCCAAATCCAAACCTCAATCACACAGAAAAACCCCATTGATCCCAAAAATTTGATCAAGACTTTGACTCCATCAAAATCTGGTCAACTCAGGAAGGAAGACTATTTGATCTTAATTAATTGGCTCAAAGTAAACGATAACTATGATGCTTGTTTTGGATCAGAGAACGAAACCCGTATTGGAAGGCCCCCATCATCCAAGGTTAATGGTTTTCAATTAATGGCCAATGAGCTCAAAAAAAAAACTAAAGGCAGGATCAATCTCACTTCCAAACAAATGAGAGAACGATTTAAAAACTATCGGGCTAAGTATAAGAAAGCCCACCTCATTTCTATATCCACTGGCTTTGGTTTGACTGATGATGATCAAAAAAAGAACATCCATTCAGTAGGTGAGAAATTGGATAGTTTATGTCTGTTCTATG
>JNCO01007717.1:0-11963 GCA_000785685.1 Uromyces viciae-fabae | reverse complement strand
ATTTACCTTAGAATATCTTTTGAACTTGATAACAAGGAAGAATTTTAGATGAAACTAGAAAAGGAATGTTCACAACGGAGAGTCTAAAAATTGAGTGGTGATTTTAATTTTTTATTTTATTTTATTAGTTTTGATTTTTAGAAGAAAGAGAAATGAAAATAAAAGGAAATTGATAGATTGTTATTTTTATGATTTTTTAGTTTATAAGAAATTTTTCGGCATTACCTGCCCAGACACAACTCCTAGCTCCTCCTTAAGTAGTTCACTAATTTTCTTTAGTCTTGTTGAAGAATTTGATCGTAATTTTTCCGAGATGAGATGTTGAACCGATTGAGAATTGAAGATTGAGATGAAATGAGATTGAGATAAAAATTTAGACGAAAATGAAAAAAATAAAAAATAAAAATAAAAAATTGACAAAAAATAAAAATAAAAAATAATTTAATTGAAAATTTTTTCCTTCTTGTTCCGCAGCAATAGCTAGAAGATTCACACTCCAACAAAATGATTCCAAAAATTGGAAACTTACTCGTTCACGGTTCTTTTGGATTGTCTTCTTTGTTTCATCCTGAGCATGCTTACCAGCAGATTTAATTTCCTTTTTGTATCGGGTTGCCATCACGTAGTGGACATAGTGATTGTATGATGCAATGAGGAGTGAAATTTTGTTCACACCTTTGAGGTCAATGCTCATAAAAGAGTAAGCCCCACTACCTGCAAGCTGTTGGAAGGAGTTCAAAGCAGTGATACAACATGCCAAATTGAATAAAGAATCGTGAGGTTCGTCCAAATTGGGTCCCCAAATGCGCAACCCGAACTTTGCCAAAAGACCATGACAGTAAAGAATGAGGAGTGAAATTTTGTTCACACCTTTGAGGTCAATGCTCATAAAAGAGTAGGCCCCACTACCGGCAAGCTGTTGGAAGGAGTTCAAAGCAGTGATACAACATGCCAAATTGAATGAAGAATCGTGAGGTTCGTCCAAATTGGGTCCCCAAATGCGCAACCCAAACTTTGCCAAAAGACCATGACAGTAAAAATGTGCATCTTGTCAAAGTTTGCTAATCCGCGCCCAAGCTTGAATCTTCCAGATTGACCACTAGCTAAGGTAATGATATCTCCTTGGGAAATGATGTCAGGACTACCAGGTTTATCAATGCATCTCTCAACATCTTCAGTTGACTTATAGTGATCATAGAATTCTTGTAAGAGGTGCTGATCCACTTGGGGGGTACAGATTTTTGCTCAAATAAGCCCCACAAAATCTTGATGTGGAGATACAAAACCACAAAAGCTTGATGTGGAGATACAAAGCTTCCTACAATGCAATCATAATGGGATGAGCTATTGGAAATGAGTTGAACATTAATAATAATAAAAACATTCTCTTACCTTGACTCGTTGAAAGTCCGCAGGGCATTCGTCAGATGTCATCTGAGCAGGGTGCTTCTTTTGGGTTGGAGTTAGCTTGCCAGTTGAAGAGAGAGATGGTCTTTTAGAAGAGTTCTTGGTCGGAGTTGGTTTTCCAACTGGTACCAAAGAGTTCTTGGTTGGAGTTGGTCGTCCAGCTGGTACTGAAGAGTTCTTCGTCAGAGTTGGTCGTCCAACTGGTACCGATTTCGCTCAGGTTCCTCTTGGTCTAGCATCTGAGTCAGGAGCAGTATCTGATTTCTTACTGGAGGTCTTTGATTGGGCTGGGGAAGCCTTGGGTTGACTGGGGGTACTGACTGATACAGTCTTTGACTGACTGGCCGGGGGGATTCCATTGGATGATCTTCAGTTTGACTTGGTGGAATTAGGTTGGATATTTTTTTTTCAAGACCATGCACGATGCCTTCAAACTGGTGAGCCTGCTGTGCAAGCATGTTGTTTGTCTTGGCTTCTGAGATTGCAGCTTGACGTTGCAGAGCAGCTGAAACTATGGTGTCAATGTCGATTGGGTTTGAAAGATTCATGATGGGGGAGGTTGGTTTGTAAGTTGATGGAAATCAAGATAATAATGTAAATATGTATATTAAAGATAAAGATGATAAAAAAAAATGGATCCAAACGAGACGAGAACCGGATTGATCAGTGGGACTACTGCTGGAGTGGCTCAAGGTGGCTGCTTATATGTAGCAGCTACAGAAGGTATCTCTGAAGCTGATACAAATCTGTCCATACTTTTCAATTGTACCAAAAACTGTGAAATCAAAGTATGGAAAAGTATGTAAGGCAGAAATGAGCGCACTAAGTCAAGCGTCCAAAAATCACGCCCGTCCGATCGACCTAATGACAGGTGGAAGGAAATCTTGAGTGGAACAATTCAACAAGTTGAGTCTTCTTGCATTGCATACTTTCTTTTTTTCGCTTGAATCTGTGCAATTATATATAACTTTTGATTGATGTGATTGTAACTAACAATTTCAGCGATAACGTTTTCATATCACTTAGATGGAAGAACAGCTTATGTAGCTCCATCAGCTTATGAATTTATAACCTGCTTTTTTGAAAGATAAATAAAAAGAATAACATGTTTCGGCTGGCAATCACTCGTCAACTCACTCACCTAAGATGTTCATGTCGTATTTCAACTCTGCCATTATCGAGCCAACGTTGTGTACACTCACCTCCTGATATTCACCGGACTCATGATGCTCTGAGCTACCTTTGTCATAGCAAAGGGTACGGCAAGACCAATGAACGTATTTCTCTCTCAATAAACCAATGATTCTAAATCATCATGTGATAAAGCCATGTTATGAGTTGAGAAGCTAATTTTAATTCCACCATCTTTAATTTTCCATATGCACTCACTTAGGCCCGCTATCCTTTTAAATTAAGTCATAGAGCATCACCTTCTCATATCACTTCACATTCCTATAGTGGTTTATCAAATCGTTCCGATCCAGGCAAGCATTCTCTTGATCTTTTATTCAGTACTATCTATCTTAAGCACATTTAACCTACAAAAAAAAAAAAAATCGATAATCCTACACACGCATCAAACCTCTCACTGCCTTCTCAAGTTTAGCCTCGATCGATAAGAATATAACCTCAACTACTCATGTCAAATCTTCAAAAACAAGTCACAAGGAAGATTGGAAAATTGTTAAACATTTACTTCCAAATATATGGCCAAAAGATCATCCAGCAACCAAGATTAGAGTAGTAGCTGCTCTACTTCTTCTTCTTGGCGGAAAGGTAAATTTCAGATCGCTACTCAAAGTTACAAAATTTACATGGAACGAATACGATTATTGATTAAGATAAATTCAATCAGATTTTGAACGTGCAAGTTCCATTCTTATTTAAGCATATCGTTGATACACTCTCAATTCCTCTGGATCCGAATTCCGTTGAAGGCGCTTGGTCGATAGTTGGTACCGTAATAGTTGGTTGTATGTTGATATCATCCATTTGTACAAGATTACCCCCTAAATTTTTCCGATAATTGAACTTTGCACTGGCATTATGTAGATGGATTGGCAAGAATATCTGCAGCTGCATTCTCAGAACTGAGGAGTGCTATTTTCACTAATGTAGCCCAATCGGCAATCAGAAGAGTTGCTCGTGGTGTGTTTATTCATCTCCTCAATGTAGACATTGGATTTCATCTCCGCCATCAAACTGGTGGTCTAACCCGTGCGATTGACCGAGGAACCAAGTTTGTTACTCTTTTTTTTTTTGCAAATATATCTTTCTCTTCATGCCGTATTCATTTCCTTTCGATCGTAGGGGAGTTTCGTTCATGCTATCATCAATTGTCTTTCATGTCATACCAACTGCCTTAGAAATCAGTATTGTATGTGGGGTGCTTGTAAGACAATTTTCCATCCAAAATTTCTTATTTTTATTTTTTTTCCTCAACTCACATTGATTTTTTGTTCAATACCACATTTTACCAGACGTACAATTTTGGATCCAACTATGCTGGGATTGCCTTGGCAACAATGTTGGCTTACAGCTGGTTTACGATCCGTACCACGGCTTGGCGGTTAGTATAATCCTTTGAGCGTATTTATCCTACGAATACCGCTGATTGGGAGTTGTGTTACGATGATTTTTTAGTCTTCAATTTCGAAAAAAGGCCAATGCGGCTGATAACAGAGCGGCCAGTGTACTCGTTGATTCACTCTCAAATTATGAAACGGTGAAACATTTCAATAATGAACAGTATGAAATTGAACAATATGATCGCGCTTTACAAGGTTATGAAAAGGCAACGATAGGAATTTATAAAAGTTTAGCCTACTTGAATATTGGACAAAACGTAATTTTCTCACTTTCTTTGACGGCAATGATGTATATGGCGGCTCAGGGTGTCTTGAAAGGTCTCATGACCGTTGGGGACCTGGTAATGATCAATCAATTAGTATTTCAACTTAGCTTGCCGTTAAACTTCTTAGGTTCGGTCTGTCTGGTTTTAAAAACCGTAAGATCTGATTTTATAAATTAAACACCCCGTCTTTCCTTTTTTTTTTTTTTTTGGATTACCAGGATCGGTTTATCGGGACCTTAGACAAAGCTTAATCGACATGCATGCACTTTTCAATTTACAACAAACTGGCTTAGTCATCACTGTAAGAGTTGAATTTTTATCTTTTATTTAACAAACTAGACCAGTTTTTTTTTTCTTTTTTTTTTGTAAATTTTTTAATAATATTAACATTCAAATATATTCTGGAAGATTAGGAGAAACCAGATGCAAAACCACTTCAGCTGAATAGAGGTGAAATAAGATTTGAAAATGTGTCATTTCAATATTCAAGTTCAGGACCAATTTTTAAAAATCTTTCATTCGTGGTACCAGCTGGTAAAAAAGTAGCACTGGTAGGTCCATCAGGATGTGGGAAATCAACATTATTTAGATTATGTTTTCGATTTTATGATATTGATGAAGGAAGAATTTTAATTGATGATCAAGATATTCGAGATGTAACATTAAAAAGTCTTAGATCTAAAATTGGTATTGTACCACAAGAATCAAGTCTTTTTAATTCAGATGTAATTCATAATATTCGTTATGGAAATCTCGAAGCCTCAGATGATCAAACTAAACGAGTTGCAAAATTGACTAAATTGGATAAATCTGTTGAAAAATGGCCTGATGGTTGGCTATCTCTCGTTGGTGAAAGAGGTCAAATGATTAGTGGTGGTGAAAGACAACGGTTGGCTATCGCTAGATTAATGCTTAAAAATCCACCTATCTTATTTTTTGATGAAGCTGTAAGTTTCTTTCTTTTCTTTTTTTTGGTTAACTTAACCCCTTTTACTCTAAAATATTTACATTCAATAATACTTAATTTTTTGATTGAGTTATTTAATTACTTGGGAACTTTGATTTATTTGATCATTCCTTTTTTCTTTTTCTTTTTAGACTTCGGCTTTAGATGTTTATACTGAGCAAGAATTGATTCATAATATTGATGAAACTTTACTTAATCAAAGTCGGACTAGCATCTTCATTGCGCATAGGTAAACTACCACCCTAGATCAATACCTTAATTATCTAAGACACACAAAGACATATTATTTTCAGATCAATCTATGTATATCTTCATTTTTTTTATATTTTTTTTATATATTTTTTATATTAATATAAACACTTTACTCTTTTTTTGTAGATTAAAAACTATCGCAGATTCAGATTTGATTATTGTTTTAGATCTTGGACAAGTTGTTGAACAAGGAACTCATGATGAATTAATGAAAATTCATAATGGTATTTATAAAGGTCAGTGTTCTTTTTTTTTTTTCATAAAATATTTATATTTATATAAATTAGTTTATTGATTACTTCCTTTTTCTTTTTCTTTTTATTTATTTACATACATATATATTTAGGAATGTGGCTTACTCAATCTATCATTTCTCATTCATAAAATCTTTTTTCCAAAGATTAATTTTTTTCAAAACTTTTGTTATGTCAATAAATCTGGGAGGAGATTTTATTTCTTTTTTTTTTTTTTTTGAACTTATATATATGTTCATATTTTTCAAAGAAATCTTGTAAAAAATAAATGAATGAATGAATGAATCAATAAATACAATAGTCTTAATTTAGATTGTAAATACTCTAGGGATTGTTCGAATGACTTTTCTCATATCTGCATATATTTGAATTATCTTTGTCAACTCAGATAAACTTTGATTTGTACCTTAGTACCCTACCCTGGGTCCTTTAACAACGGTGTGGCACTTTACGTTTGTTGTGTTGTCACTTTTTGTGATTATTATTCTTGGGAGACTTTTGATTGGTCATTTTTGCAATTCCACCTGCCATTTGCTGATGTGTTCTAAAATCTTTCGGAATTTTGTCACTGTTAAAAACCTTTTCTTTTTCATCTCAAAATTGATGAGGTGGAACAAGCAATCATGAAAAGGTTCTGTTCTTGGATCTTTCTCATTACGAAACATGGTCTGTTAGGACAACTGAGTGAGGCTGGTGAGATGAGATTAGATCAGATTGCTGAAAAGTGAAGAATCTCATTCAAATCCATTGAAAGAAAAGAACCAGACTTTCAATAATAACCTTGTTGTTTCTTCAGTTTACCTTCTTTCTTTAACAATAACTAACCAAAACAAAGATTCACCAAAGAAGAAGATCAATTTCTCTGTCTTGAATTCCCAACGTCAATGAACTCGGAAGAATCAATTATCCAAGTCAATCAGGCATTCGGATTATTATTTCAAGATGATCTCCTCAACGCTCGAGCTCTCTTACTTGAAAATCAACCCGTCCAGCCATATCCTCAACTCGCATTGGCTATCATCGTCTTCATTGAGGCCCTCCTAGGTATGGAAGAACATGTCATGTTGAACGTAGGTAGCATCATTCAATCTACTCATTTGCCTTTTTTTGATGGCATCATTACGACTGCTTATCTTGTCGTGTTTAATCCTTTAATTTTGTAGGCTCAAGAGACATTATTAAAATCAGAAATATCCATCAAACAAGCTAAAAACTCTCTTAATCTCACTTCAACTGATCAAATAAATTTATCCCCTAATCATTGGTGGTCTCCCGGTTTGGAATATGATATCATGTTGGCTGATGTATTGATCTTTCAAGCCATTCTTCACTTCATGGCGGAAACTATTTCAGAGTATGTGCGTTTCTTCTCACTTTTTCCGTTTGGATTCCTTTCCAATGGTGATATATATTTATTATATTTGTGTATATTGTGCAGCTCAATGAAAGGAATTTACAAGCTGACCAAAGCATACAAGTTGTATTCAGCTTCACATCAAGCCATCTTTTCAGAATTGGAAAAAGTGACCGCAGATGATCCCGGAAACTCTAGTAGTAAAGCTCAGGAGAACAATCAAGATGAAATGAATGGTGAGATGAATGAATTAATAGATAGTATTCAAAAGTTCTATTTGAAACCGAAAAAACAACCTCAAGCTACATCAATTAACTCATCAAGTTCTTACTTGACAAATAGCTTTAATTTTATAAGTAGTTTTGGTAGTCGTAAAAAGAAAATTGATTCATCTGATCAATCTAACCAAGACGGCATACTTTCAAAATCATACAAAGTTTGGAAAGAAGATCCAATAGCTAGTTTAGTCATTAGTGGATCTACTTTTGGGTTCGGTTTATTTGGATTGATCCTTAGCTTCTTGCCACCTAAAATCAAGAAACTACTATCTTGGGTAGGGCTGAATAGTACTAATCATGGTCTTAGTAATAATAACAAAAATCTTACTAATAGTCAAATCAATCATAATTTAATCCAAAGAAATCAATCAATTAAATGGTTATTGTTTTCTAGTTCTAGTTGTCATCAGGACCTTCATGGTAAATTGGCTGGATTAGGCTTGATCACATATCGATCTGTTATCCTCAAGAGTAAGTTGTGATTTTCATTTTCATTTTGTTTTTTTTTCGCAATCCTCTAGCTCTTACAAGAATTTGTCTATTCAATTAATGTTTCTTTTTTTTGTTTTTGTGAATAAAATAATAAAGCTATAGGGTGGTTGGCTGATCTAGATCGGGCTATTAAAGAATACGAAGCATTAATAAATTCTTTAGCAGATAATAGAAATAATCAATCACAAGCTATATCAGACGACCAAGAAACATCAGACAATGAGCTAGAAAAAAATGGGACGATTTGGACAATTCATAAATCAAGATTGTTGATACTTCAAGGGGATATTGAAAAATCTAAAAATTTAATTACTAAAAAACTTGAACAAATTCAAAAAATGGCTAAATCAACACAACACCTCACTCATACTCTCCCTAATGCTACTCATTCGATTGGTTTGCTCATTTATGAATCGGCTCTCATTTCCGTTAGATTGGCCGATTGGGTTAATGCTGGCAATGCATTTTTATCACTTAAAGAACATAATGCTTGGGTTAGTTCGTTTCAATAAATTTTATCTATTCCCTTTCCTCTCCTTTGAAAAATAAGATACCCACTTCTCGCAAACCAGAAAGCCATTTTACTTATCTTAACTTCATCTTTCTTCTTTCTGACGGGTATCTCACAGTCACATGTGACTTATCAATTTGCGGCTTTAGGTTGCTTTCTATTAGTTGACGACAAATCAATTGAATTTCAAAATAAGATTGATGATTTATTCATAGAATTGCCCAAATTGTTTAGCAAGAAAAAATCTATGGGTAGTATGTTAATTATTGATGTCACCTCTTTCTTTTTATCTTTTTTGGTAAACTCTTATTGAAACTTCCATTATTAATCTTTCTGGATTTTGTTTATTATTTTTTTTTTTTAGGGGAAATGCCACCGCATGAAATGATTGTAAATCGAAAGTTGAATGAATATAAATCTAAACATGCCGATTTAGTTACAAGAGGGTTAATCCAACCTGAACGAGTAACTTGTTATTGGGATTCAATACTTATTAGTCCAATTGAAGGTGGGTGCTTGCTTTTTATTTGGTTTTTTTTTTATAACCAATCTATATGGATTTTGCCTCTATGGACGTGAAAGAACATGATTAACAAGTGGCTGATGTGATGAAGAATCTTGTCTTGTTGGATACGGTTTATACTCTTCAATAAATACACTCATTGATATGATACAGAACTCTCTTTATTGATGATGGTTTATGATGACACACCTAAACGAAAATTGGTCTCAAGAATTCGAAGATTAAGCTCATTGAACCCAGTCGTTGCAGTGAATTTGACCCAATTTAATCATGAAGATAACCAAGATGAAATTGAAGAAAACTTAACCGAATCCAAATTGATGAAAACTGATAATCCTATTCAACAAGATACATCAGATTCATCATTTGATCAGAAAAATAATTTAAGCTTATCAAGAGAAGAAATAATTATGAGAGATTTATTACTTGGTGTACAATTAATGAACATTGATGAATTTGATCAAGCTAGAGAATTTTTGGATAAAGTACCTAATCCTAAATCTTCATCACAGTCACAACAATCAAAGTTAGAAGATGATCAAGAAGAAGGAAAGCGAGATATAAAGGGTGAATATATTAATTATGTTAATTCTTTAATTTATAAATCATTAATTGAACTTAAAGAATTAGATTCTATCCTCCTAAAATCTTCATCTTCTTCATTAATTGATCAACTTCAAAAAGATAAAATCATAATAAAAATTTCAAAACAAAATAGCCATCTTGAACAATCTAAAATTAATCATTTAGAAGAAAAAGAAAAAAATCTTAAATTTAATCTTCAGTTTTTTTTAGATAAACTTCAATTTGCTGATTCTTTCTTAAATTCTATTCTTGAAATACAAGAAAGTTATCATATGAGGTATTTCCTTTTTGGTTTTATTCATTCATTCGTATCATGATAAAAAAAAAAAAAAAGAAAGAAATCTAATGCTTGCCTGTTTTTTTTTCTTTTTTCTTTTTTTCTGCGGGGTTGGTTGGTTGGTTGGTTGGTTGGTTTTTTTTTCTTTTTTCTTTTTGTAGGAGTAGAACTGAATCTAAAATTCAATTAATTAAAGAACAAATTAATGAAAAATTTTTATTATTATCTTGTTAAAAAGAAGCAAAAAATAAAATAAAATAAAATTGACATGGTTTATTTATTTATTTATTTTGATTCTCTTTAACTTTTATTTATTTTAATTCTCTTTGTCATTTTTTTTTTTTTAAAAAAAAGGATTTCTTTTTTTATGTATGTATAGTTTTTTTTTTTTTTTTTCTTTGGATTTTTTTTTTTTTTTTTATGTTTTTTGTATTTATGACATTTTAAAACATTTTTTTTGTAATTTTTACTCTATTTTTTGTAATTATAAACATATACAAACATATATAAACATATATCGACATATATAAACATATATAAATATATATTAATCAAAAATAAAAAAATGATCAGTTGATTAAAGATTTTCCAATATTTTTTTTTTTTTTGCTTATTATTGGTTTTTTTGTAAGATTAATTAAACTTAAAAAACTTTTAATTTTATTTCATATACCTCTCTTACTAAAATGTCGTTTACTTAGATTACTTTGACCTTTTTTTTTTTTTTGTTAATTGATTTTGATATTGCATATTGTGGTGTTTGCTAATTTCTTATTTATTTGTTTATTTTTTTTTTGCTTTTGCTTTTGATATTTTCTTGTAAAACTGAAAGGATTTATTTTTGTATGTGTGTGTGGTTATCTTGGGCCAGTCACATGATATTTCTGAAAGTTCCTGTGTAAAACATTTTTTTATTTATTTACCAAACCCCTTTTTTTTTTAATATTATTGAGGGATTCTAAGTTTTAAATTTTATCTTATTTTCTTCATTTTTGTTTGTTCTATAATAGTATAGTATAGTAGAGAGGGTTTTAGGGTAGAGTTTAATTTTGTTTGCATGTCTTTGCTGTGCATGTCAGGGAAGGGGAAGGCATGCAGGAACTGACTTGTAAATTCTTGCAGCTTGCTCTTCAAGAAATATTTCTTCAAGACCCACATGCAAAATTTGCATGCCAGTTGTTGAAATTTCAGTCCAGTTTTGTGACTGTAAAATGTCATAGTTTTAAATCCTCAAGTCAGTCAGTCTAGTAATATGCTAAGTTGCACATTGAAGTTAAAGTAGTTCTATAGTCAATGCGCTCATTTCTGCATCAAACTTTCTCAAAATCTTATTTCCAAACTTTTCCCCCGCCAAACCACCCCCGGTTAACTACACCAAATAGGCTAGGTTAGGAGAGAAAATTGGGATGGGCGCTCATTTCTCAAGGTTTGCCAAAGTGTCAGACTTTCAAAGTTCCCTGCAAAACGGAAACTTTGTGAAACCTTGGGGAAGTTTGGAAATGAGACTTTGAGAAAGTCTGATACAGAAATGAGCGCACCTAGTCTAGTAATATGTTAGTTACATATTGATGTTAAACCAGTTATATATTATGTTAGTTACATAAAATAGTCTAGTAAGTTATGAGATAGTTTCTCATCAAAGTTCATCTAGTCAAAGTAAAAAGTAGTTCTTCTTATGGAAGTAAAATTAGTTCTTCTTGTTGAAGTAAAATGTTGTCTTCTACTTTAAGTAAAAATAATAGTCTTGTTAGACTCAAATTGAATATATTCATTATGTAATTACTATAAGTTTAGTATTATTTAATATTGACATAAAATCATTGATTCCAATTCCTTTCATTCTTAATTTTTCTAAGTCAATCCAAGTATTTTTCTCTTTCTCTTTTCTTTCTTTTCTCTATTCCACAGGAAATGGGTATCTGCCAATTTTTTTGGGGCCTTCTCTCCCAAAACCCTTTTTTTTGTTTTTTATTTTTGAAAAACTTTTTTTTTTCTTCTTTTTTTTTTTTTTTTGGCTAAATTTATAGTTTGGGGGTTGATATCAACCATATCATTTTTTTCCCACAGGACAGGGCCCCTCCAGAACGTTTTGGGGCCCTGTACAAATCATTCTTTTTATTTTATTATTTTTTTTGATCAATTTTTTGGGGGGCCAAAACCCTTTTAAAAATTCTGAGGAATTTTCTTTGGGGTTTTTAGACCCCAAAGA
>JNCO01007716.1:0-11963 GCA_000785685.1 Uromyces viciae-fabae | reverse complement strand
TAAATTTCACACCGACGGAAGTAGTACTCACATCACTGAAATTTCCATCTGCATCAACTACGCATTGGAATACTAGGGAGGCCCACCCTTTCCTGTTGATATAAGCGTGCCATTTGTCCCCAGCGGGTTGCGAGATGGGTATGTGTGTGCCATTGATTGCACCCACAATACCTGGAATATTGTTTCTTGCCTCAAAAACATGGGAAATCCTGGCCCACCCCAGAGAGTCATTGGGAAGAGGAAATCTGTCAAACAAAAAAGTATCAGATCATGGCTACACAGAGGACTAGTAAGACATAAGATTGGACATACTTGATGGTATGCTGATGTGAATGAAAAATTATTGCTCTTACAAAGCGATTGAAAGTTTTGAGGGCTGTTTCTTTTCCGATATGAAATATATGAGCCACTGTAACATGTGACACACCGTGACCCATGTGATACAAACCTACAGCTACTTGCGCCTCCACGGACAAGGGATCCCCACGGCCCAACAGATCCAGTTGAAGTGAAGGCCTTAGCAGATTGATCAACCAGAAGAAATCGGGGCGAGTCATGCGGAACATCTGGATGAAGTCGTCGTCACCGCATTGAAAATTATTGTACCATGGGGCCCACCGAGGTCCGCGAGGACTATGCACTCAACTTTTCCACACATAAATTAACTCCCTGGGTTGGCGCAGGTGGTGCCAAATTGCCATAGTTGCCAGCATACGTTCCGACATGAGAAACATCCTGAAAAGGGTCCCCAAACGTCAGACACAGTTTCAATCTATCTAGAATCAAACAAAGAAGAATTGAATCTTGCTTAATTTTGGGGAAGTTACGGGATCTTCCTTGAGTATCGTGCCTGAGGTTACCAATTTTTCCAAATGTTACGGACAAGGTTTTGCAAAGAATCGATTTGAGCTGCCGTTATTTATTTTGGTACAGAAAAAAAAACTGGGTAGGATTTGATTTTATTTTGGTACAGAAAAAAAAGAAAAGGTAGGCAGATTTTTTTTTTTTGGGCACGGAACAAAAAACAGGCTCTTTATAATTGACTTTTTTTAATTTTTTCTGTTTTGAGTTTTGTTTTGAGTTTTTTTGCAAGCCGAATCAGAACCAGATTGTACTCAAAATAAATCCAAAACAAATCTCAAAACTAACTCAAAATCTGTTTCTAACTGGGGCCTTAGTTTTGAAAAAGTTTTCAGAATTGTTTCGCAATAAATTTTACATGAAATCAAAAAAATCTGAAAACAATTTAAAAACATTTCTCAATATTTTTTGAAAACATGTTTATAATTGACACCTTATGCCCCAATTATAAACCGTTTTTGAGTTTTTTTTTTCAAAAATTTTCGAATGTTTTTTGAAATTTTTCTTTTTTCAGTTTTTGTTCAAAAAAGATTTTGGAATGAATTCCAAAAAAAGTTCAAAAAAAAATTGCATTTATAAAAATCTGGCAGAAGATGGCAAATAATCTGCCGGAATGTGCGTTGGGTGAAAAAGTTGCCTTGGCTTCACCCCAACGTAATGGAACTACTTCCAATTGCCTCCATCCTGCTCTGGCTGGCCATCTTCAACACATCACCCCCAGGTCAACCTACATACATCCGCAAGACTAGGATAGCTCGACCCCGGCCTCCTCGCTGGGATCCCTGGTTCAATACCAATCTCTGCACCAAGGATATTTTCATCCAGCATTTTTGGATGAGCTGGGCGGATTTTTTTTGACTTTGTGACCAACTGCGACCTCGACTGGCGCTTGATCCCTTAGGTCAAGGCAATCCGCTTACGGTTGAGGTGCAAGTGGCTGTAGGGCTCTATCATCTGGGCCACGGGGTCAGCCACTTAAATGTGTCCCATGTGTTTCACATTGCAAAATAAACATCCCTCAAAACTTTCAAAAAATTTGTTAAAGCGGTAATTTTGGAACTTCACAAGCAAACTCTTGGGTAAGAATTCTGCTACATGTTCCATATTGAGATTCCAATAAATTATAATAATTTATATTGATTTCTATTTTTTTTTTGTCTTCATCCTCATCCCTTTTTTTTTTTTTTTTTGTACACCACCTATGTTTTTTATTTTTATTTTTTGTCATCAAAGATTCCCTCATCTTGAAGACCTTGAGCAATGGAGACAAATAGCAGTTTCATTTCAGGAATCCAATGGAATTCCCAATATAGTTGGTGCAATTGATGGAACCCACATTCCTATTGCACAGCCACCAAATGACAAGTGGCATAGCTATATCAATAGGAATGGATGGAATTCAATACTATTTCAGTGTGTGGTGGATGGGGATGGGAATTTTAGAAAAATTAGTGGGCTCTCTTGCTGGATTTAATTAATGACTAAGTTAAATTATTTTCAGGTTTATGGAGGTCTTGTGGGCAGCATCCATGATGCAAGACTCTTTCGGATTTCCACATTAGGGAAACAAATCATGACTTCTCAGCCTCCGTTTCCTTCTCCGTACTTTTTAATTGGTGATTCTGGATATCCCGGCAACAACTCAATTTTAATTCCATATTCCAGTACTCCCACAAAATCTCACAAGGATTTTAATTTTATACATTCATCCACACAAATGGTTGTTGAGCAAGCTTTTGGATGTCTTAAAAATCGTTTTTGACTGTTGTTAGTCCCTCAAATGGCAAATCCTCATCATGCGAGGAACACCACATTTGCTTGCATGATTTTACATAATATTTTAAACAGACGAGGGAGCTTGTATCTTCAAAGCTGGGATGAACGTGTTGTTTCAGAACAACAACTTGGTGATGATATAAATCAGCTTTCTTCACATGAAGAAGTCCAAATAACTGACGCTATTAATTCTCAAAGGGACCAGATTAGAATTGAATTATGCTCTTAATTGATAATTAACCAAGCAAAAGGCTTTTATGCTTTCAAATATATATTAAAATATCATTTAAATTTATTATTTATTGATTGAAGGCAATCCATTACTTTTATTATTAAACAATTACCACTGTATATGTAGGGTCATTGAATATTGGCTGCTCAATTAGAACTGAATGTATGTTTTTCAATCCATGTGATTCAATTTTTAATTCTCAAAATACTGTCATCATATTCTGTTTATATATTTCAATCATCATTGTATTCTATTTTATCTCAATTTTAATTTATTTGTAAGTTACTACAACAACAATCATTGATATGATAATGATTAAAAAATAATAACATTGAATTACTTAAAAATTATAAATTGTTGTTGATGTACAATGATTCAATGTCATTGTGGCCCTTATAAAAAGAATATAATAACAATTAAATAGACTCATTTAATAACCCATATGAAGTGATTGATACAATATTTCAATTCACATACCATTATAATTATTTGATGTGCCTTGACCACACATGCGCCCCAGCATCTGCAGCATCATGGTGTTGAAAGTAGCTGTTTGCTGCTCGTGACTGGCTTGAAGCTCCCTCAGAAACCGTTGTTCCTCAGCACGCGCCGATTCTTGACATGCAGCCATTTCATCACGGTGTATCCAGTCTTGACGTCAATTGGCTGCCGCTTGAATGGCTCGTTCCTCAGCTCTCTCCTGTGATTGTTGCATAAACATGAGGAACCCCCCCATATGATTATCAATTACTGGGGGGGCGGGTGTTGATTTGTATCTTCCTCGGCAACGAGGAATGCTTGCACTGTTTAGGGGAGGCCGATTGCTGGGAGTTGCACTTGTTGATTGGGCTGATGATGGGGGTTTTGCTGATTGTCTTGGTGTTCGGCGTGATATCAAAAAAGGAAAACAATAAATGAAAAGAATCATCAAAAATTGACTCACCTGCAATTTTAATTCATCAAGAGAAAAAAAAAAAAAAAGAAAAGGCAAAAAGAAGCATAAATAAGAAAAAAAAAAAGGTTAGTTTCAATTTGTTTGAAATCATAAACAAAAAAAAACAATTAAAAAAGAAAAATTCTGAAATACTTGACTCACCTGCAAATTTAATTCATTGAGAGAAAAAAAAAAACGAAGCAAAGCAAAGCAGTGGCAAAAAGAAAAATAAAGAAGAAAAAGAAATTAGTTAGTTTCAATCCAATTGAAACAAAAAACAAAAAAATGATTCAAAAAACAATTAAAAAAGAAAAATTCTGAAAAACTTGACTCACCTGCAAGTTTAATTCATTAAAAAAAAAAAAAAAAAAAAAAAGCAAAGCAAAGCAAAGCAAAGCAAAGGCAAAAAGAAAAATAAAATTGATTAAAAGCAATATTTAAAATTTTGTAAAAGAAAAATTAAAAGGTCAGTTTGGTTTAAATATAAAAAAAAAAGGAAACAACGAATGAAATGGATGAATGAAAAATATGGAAAAAAATAAAGAAAAAAGAAAACAATCAAAAAAGCAAATAGTCAGCAGAAAAAGACTTACCTGGAAGTTTAGTTAAAAAAATCAAAAGGAAGAATCGAATGAAAAGTTCAGAAGATTGTTTGATTGATAAAAAAAACAGAAAAAGAAAATTGATTAAAAACAATATTTAAAATTTTGTAAAAGAAAAATTAAAAGGTCAGTTTGGTTTAAATATAAAAAAAAAGGAAACAACAATTGAAATGGATGAAGTGAAATGAAAAATATGGAAAAAATTAAAGAAAAAAGAAAACAATCAAAAAAGCAAATATTCAGCAGAAAAAGACTTACCTGGCAGTTCAGTTAAAAAAATAAAAAGGAAGAATCAAATGAAAAGTTCAGAAGATTGTTATGTTGATAAAAAAAAAGAAAAAGAAAATTGATTAAAAACAGTATTTAAAATTTTGTAAAAGAAAACTTAAAAGAAAACTTAAAAGGTAAAATTTTGTAAAAGAAAACTTAAAAGGTCAGTTTGGTTTATATATAAAAAAAAAGGAAACAACGATTGAAATGGATGAAGTGAAATATAAATAGGAAAAAAAATAAATAAAAAAGAAAACAATCAAAAAAGCAAATAGTCAGCAGAAAAAGACTTACCTGGCAGTTTAGCTACAAAAATAAAAAATAAAAAGCAAGAATTGAATAAAAATATCAGGTAGAATTTTGAATAAGAAAACAAATCCATCAGTTGCAAAAATAAAAAGAAACAAATCAATATAAAAAATGGATATGTTGTAATTATAAAAGAAAAAATAACAAAATAAAAAAAAATGAAAAGGGTCAGCGCAACAAGACTCACCTGGCGGTTTAGTTAGTTTTTTTGAAAAAAAAACAAAGAACAAGATAACAATGGATCATTGTGGTTGAAAATTTGAAATAAAAATCAAACATAAGCAACAAATTTTTTAAAAAAAAAATCAAAGAACAAAAAAAATTGATTACCTTCCAGCGAGTCATGAGGCTGGAGTAGTGGCGGGTTAAAACATCAATATTTAATGAAGAGATGAGATTGAAATCCAACTTCTTCTCTTCATTGTTCTTGACAAAATTATTCCACAAGATGAAACCGGGATGTTCTTGCTGATAAGTTGCATGATCATCCCGCAATTGGGACATGAATGCAATGCATTCTAGAGAGGTATCTTCGTTCCAAAGGAAGCAAGCTACCTTGGTGGTTTGTTTAGCTAAGCGTAAGTCGGCCTTTTTTTTCTTCTCTATCTCCTTCACCTGCTTGGCTACTTCTCTGCTATGTAGTAATTCTGCCTGTTTCAAACGTTTTGCATCCGCCTCTTCTTTATCTTGTTGAATGAGAGCTGCGGATTGGTGCTTTCTTTTTTGTGAGCTGCTAAGACCTGAATGAGACATACTGTTTATATGTTCCACCCAAGAGGCTTCTGGAATACGTTGAGCAGGTTCAATGTCATCAAAATAAGGGTCTTCAAAATCTTGAGGCTGGGGATCTTGCACCAATAAGTTTGCACCGGAAGGACCTCGGAACATTACCAAGCTCAGTGGGTTCATTGTGATGGGCTGTTGGAATTGCTGTGCCGCATTATTCATGTACTGAGATGATGTTAGGAATTCTTCATTTTGTGAGTCAAGGAAGGTGAGGTTTCCAATATCGTATTGTGCCGGATCCATGGTTCTGTGTACAATTTGACCTTTGAAGGTTTTTTTTCCCTAAACCTACCTTATGGAATGTCCTAAACCCAATGATTGTTGAGTATCTGCCATGCTGAAATATACCAACCGAGCTGCATCAACCATGCAGATCCAGAATTTTGAAAATACAAGAAAATACTTTTCAAAATCAGAAAAAGCAAAAAAAAAATCTCAAACCAACCTATTTGGCCGTTTTGAGATTTTTTGAAGTTTTTTTGAAATCGAATTTTTTCAAAAACTAAAAAAAAAAAAAATCTTAAAAATTTTTCAAAAAAATTTCAGAAAAAATCTCAAAACCGGTTTATAATTGGGCCCTTAATCAAGTCAGCTTCCCCCTTCCTTCTCCGACACCTTATCACATTTCCCTTCCTTCTTCATTTCTCTCTCATACGCCTTATCCCTTCCGTAACGCTAAACGACACTCCGCCGATCATATCACTTCTAAGTGTGTTTGCTCAAGCATCCTCCTCTTCGTAAGTTGAACAACATCAACTCAATTGTCTAAAACATGCAATATGCTTATTTCTCCATTTCAGTTCTTTTGATCTTCTTTGTCATCTCGCATAGCTCGTTGTAACAGCCTCTACCTCCCTCGAATATCTTAAATCAGAGTCTTAGGTAGATTGCTCTCAATGTTTGATGATTAAGATTTTTTTAAGATTAAGGTTTTAATTTTATTTTAATAATAATTTTTTTAAGTTTAGAAGCTAGGGCTGATTAGCAGATAGGACCGATTAGTTAGGAGTATAATGCTTTTAAAATAAAAAAAGATTGCTTTCGTTATTATTCATTCACTATGGCCCATAATGCCTCCTTCAGTGGTTTCAATTTCCAGTGATTGATTTTATCCAGGTCTTCGTACAACGATTGCATCACTTGAACAAGACTGCGGTCGGCGAATACTGTAAAATAATCGGCAATAAGGCGAATTTGATAGTCATTCTTTGCAGGCATCTCCGACACTTTCTTTATCAACCGCTGGACATATGGTTTAACCTTGAGCTTAACTAATTTTGCGTTAGCTTGGTAAATTTCCTTAACCATAACATCATTCTGGAATTCGGTTGTTCTTGCAAATAATTCGCCTAATTTTTCAGATCAACGTTTGCGTGATTTAAAGTCCAAAAGCATTTAGTTTAACACAACTGAGAAACTAGTGCAGGTCACATTTGGGATGTGATCATGATATTTAACTGAGCTTACGGTTTCCGAGAAATTCCTTGGCTGTTGTTTTGTCAGCTTTAGATCAAGCATCGTCATTTTTAACGTGTCCAAAACGAAGGCAACAGGGACAATTCAATTTCTGCTCAAGGTAGAATAATAAAGAGCTGGTGAAAACAGCATACCAACGGCCTGGGCCACTCTCATGTTCAATTGCGCTTCAGTGATGGGATTTTTCGTCAGATGATCATCACTTGGAAATGTACAAGACGACTAAAATGATTTGAGGTGGTTTGACTGGATTGGGTAAGAGTGTGAGAATCAAGTGTAATGAAAGGCTAAGCTCACCCTCCAGGGTTTCTAGCGAGGTATAACCACTTGGCCCGCCATGGAAAAAAGTTGGCGCTGGATTGTAAGAGAAACAGAGATAGAATGAATAAACAGCATAGACTGGTCCGCATTTCTGAAGTTTGGCGCGAATTGGATGATGGTGAAGGTGAGCACAACGGTGGGGCAAAACACAGAGCCACATCTATATAATCATGAGCTCCAAGTAATGCCGGGCCCACGCTGATTCAAAACCATGGGTAGCACATACATCAATACAATATTGTATATCTCACCGAGTCCGACCAGATTCGTGAACAAAAAAGGTGAAACAAATTTTTTTTAATTTAAAATCAGGAAATATACACTTCTACAAGATTTCTAGTAAGGTTTCATAACAAGTAACAGTCAAGTACATCAGCGACGTACTGGTTTTACTACCAACTTTTCCTATTCAGAGAACAGTTTGACGTTGAAGCGTTTCACCGTGCCTCGCAACGGTCATGAGTCGGTATCACCCTCCGGCCGCACAGTCAAGGTGTTATTGGATCAGGGGTTGGATCCCGACGACCCCCGAGTGGCCATGTCAAAGGTTTTAAACCTACCAGATTCAGCTCCAGGAAAAGAAAAAAAAATGAAATGAAATAATAAAAAACAAGGAAATTTTAAATTTGAAGGGTAAAGAAAAGGATAAAAACATTAATTTCAGCTTGATGATAACTAGAGAAAGGGGAAAAAATTAATCAATGAAGCTAAACACTGAGATGAAGAGTTTTAATTATTAAAATGATAAAATAATAATAAAAAATAGATTATTAATTTTTTCACTGGGTGGGTAAAGTCACAACATTCACTAGGGTTTTGATCCCAAAAAGGAAAATAACCTTTTTTACTTCAAGGATCTTTAAAAAATACTTTGATGGTGTGATAATCTAAAATGAGAAAAAAGAATTTCTGTAGCCTCATGACCACCCCTCCTTCACTTTTTTTTTATGTATTTATTTTTTTTTTTTTCAAATTTTTTTTTTTGTGTTTTTTTTTTTTTAAAAAAAAATTATTTTTATTATTACTATTTTTTTTAAAAATAAATTTTGTTTGAAAAATATTATATATATATTTTTCGTTTTTTTTATTTTATGGGCCACGCTAAATCCACAATAATTTATCGTATAACTATTGTACACAACATCGGGGGACCCCCAAAAATGTCGTATACGACATTTTGGGGCCGCACCATGTCGTATACTGTTGAAATTCCATCACTTCATCTCACCAACTTTCTTCATTATATTTTAATTTAATTTTATTTTTATTCAATCAAACTCTTCAAGTATTTTTACTCAAATAAAAACTCAAGTGAACTCTAGGGCATCAAGATTAATCAAACTCAAGCAGCCTCAAGAGCCAGAAGTCCCTAGTTTAATTTTATGTCTTTATGTTTCTATGTTTTTTGTTTAAGTTTTATTAATCTATGAAGTTAAAAAGATTGGTCCCTCAAGATTAACATCCTTGGGCCTGTAAGTTGAAATACATTTTATTTACTTTTGTTGTCTAGAAATTGAATAAGATTAAATTTAAAACATTGTCTAGCCCAAAATTAAATACTTGTATTTTTCTTTCTCAATCTTCTTTTATTAAACCCTAACCACATTAAACCCTGTCTATCTTGGCAGGGGGTTTATTTTTTTTTCTTTTCTATTTAAAGCTCTCTTTTTTGAGCGGAATTAAATCATAGGTTCTTCCATTGAAAATCCAGGAGCCTTTCCTGAGCTTACTGAGTGCCCCCTGATCATTTAAGTTTAGCCCTTGTTTCCAAGTCCTTCATTTCAACAGGTTTGGCTGCGGAGAATATCTGTAACTATTTCTCCACCGCTCACTAAAACCTGTGCACACTTGTGTGCACAGATTTGTTACAGTGACACATACAAGCTCAAGGGTTTGGCGAGCTTGTATGTCTGGATATTTTGTATATACAGACATACACACGTGAGCCAAAAAGTGTTTCAATATCATTCCACCTAATAGGTGGATTGATATTGACACACAGCTCCAATGCAGCCAGGGCCGGTCAATCCACCACACCGGCATCGGACAATATATGAAAAATTTCATATCACAAAAGAAAAAATACTTCTTATCCCAATTTGATTCTCAACCACATAAAAGGAAGGTAAGTGTCTCCTAAAATCTACTCCCACCCCCTTCACGCATAATAATTAAAAGTTATTCCCCCTTCCTCCCCCATTCCTCTGCCACACCATGTCACTTTTTTTTTTTTTTTATGTTTTATTTCCATATATTGCCAGATTCAATGGTTGTCATGGAAGGCTAAGTAAGATTACCCCCCCTCCATTATCTGGATCAATGGGCGCAATGGATTTCCAAATTTCAACAACACCATCTCAATTGGTGTCCCAAATTACCCCGCTCACTCAGTCGGATTTCCCCCCCTCTTTTCCAGACTCACAAATCTCTGCCTTTCACACCAATCAACGCCTTGGAAGAGCCGCCAGAATTTCTGTGTAAGAGATTTCTGATTTGAAAATTTATAATTTGATTGCTTAAGAGGACTAGCAAACTAAACATAAAAGTCAATAACAAATAACTTAAAAGAATAAAGAAAAATAACCAACTAGATTTTATCTTTTTAATATATTCTTCTAATGAGCTTAATTTTTAGAGACAAGAAGATACAACTATATATTTTTTAAATGAAGACTGATAACAATGAAAATTAGTTTAATGTAATTTTAGAATTGAAAGACACTTCAATATTCTCACCAAGGAATTTGAAAGGAACAGTTTGAAGTGAGATATAATTTTGAGTTTGATCTGAAACAGTTTGATTGAGTGATCAGTTGAGTTGAAATGATTGAAGATGTTGAGGGTTTAGTGTTGATTGAGCGTAGTGATAATTTTTAATTGAGTAAGGAAATTGAATGGAATGAAATTGAATAATCAAGAAAAGAAATGAAAAAGAAAAGAAATAAAAAAATAAAGAAAACAAATTTGAATTGAGCTCTTGTGACATTGAAGTGATATCTTGAATGAAAACTGGAATTCTAAAACTGTGGACCTCCCTGTCACTACCACTTTGGATTCCCAAAGCACGGTGCAAACTCAATCCAACTTTTCCCAGTCAGTTCCAGACTTGCAACTGTCTGCTAACCATATCAAGATGACTTGCTGCTGGATCAACATGGACAATGACCTACTCATTTCTACCTTAACCCACCAGCATGCCATGAATCCATCCACAATGAATGGATTCAATACAGCTGCCTGGTAAGCTTGAACCCGAGCCCTTGAGGGATACAAGACGGCTAGCGGATCAAAAACCAAAGACACATTGGTGTGATGATTGTGATACAATGTGGTATGATATTTCATTTCTACCTTCTTTTTTTTTGATATCTCCTATGCAGCCTACTGATTCTTTGTTTCTTTTTGTAGCTTAAAAAATAATACCATCAGGTTATACACCTGCAAAATTTATCAGGGGAAGGATTGGACCCTGACTTGAAGACCATAACACTTCCCGTCCATACCTGGGCGGAACTCTCAACCAATAAGAGTATGGCCGGGAAGGAGCTTGTCCACTGGAGGACCCGCTCCTTCCCGTTGATTGACGCCTTGATACATCTCATGGATGGACAGACAGAAACCAGTGAGCAGGCCAACTTTGGCGATGTGGTAGAGGTAATCTCACCGTCTCTTGTAGCACCATCTCTCAGAAAAATAAGAAAAAATACTTAGTATCAGCAGCATTAACATTCCAATCCTTGAGATGATAACAAGTATTTCAATAAGGAACCAAGCAAGAGTCATTCAAAGCAAATCCAGCATCACCCAAAAGATATTTTCCATGTGGATTTTTGAGAGTTTTTTTGTTGTGCTTGATCATGAAGCTTCCCATCTGCACAGCTCCCCTCCCAACCAGGCATAACAAAGGTAAACATAATATTAAAATCATAGACAGCTAACAAATTTGAGAAGGTTGCCCCTTGGGGTTGATATATCAGTGTTGATATTCCACAAACACTGGCACATGACTTATTTTTGGGCTCATCCATGGGGTAAAAGGGTCATGGAGTTCCCTTACGATCATGATGTGGAGGAAGCATCTGAGGCATCTGAGTATGGTGCGTGATTTCTGTCAATCTTTTCCGTGGTGTTACTAATGCAGCGACTGCTCAGGCTCATTGGCATCTAGAAAGAAGGCGGAACTTAAGGAATTTGTGTCTGTTGAAATTTCCCTCTTTTTCCTATGCCTCTTTCATTAAAAAAATTGTCAATCTATGCTATGAAGTATTTTCCTCTTATTTTATTTTTATTTTTTATTTTTTATTTTATTCTTTTATTTTAGATTTAATCATTGAAATAGTTCTAAATAAATCTAAGAAAAGTCTTACAAGTAGTCTGATCATACACCCTTAGAATA
>KN362828.1:1577-11979 GCA_000785685.1 Uromyces viciae-fabae | reverse complement strand
TATTTCACGGATTGAAGTTGTTCAGATTGGGGTTAAAATCCCAATCAATTAAGAAGGAAATTAATGGCACATGATGAGGGTAAATTATATACCCTTTATCATGTGCAAATGTATTTATTTCAACAATACAAAATATTGGGGGATCTGCAGGATACATTTTCAAGAATGTGATCTTAGAAAATAGTATGCGCTTTTTTATCTTAAACTTAATTTTATGAATTAAGTTATTTTATTTTTATTTTTATTTTTATGACCCCATGGTGGTTTGAACCTGGGTCCTAGGATTTTATTTGCCATTAAGGCAAGTCTTAACTGTTAGACTAAGACAGTTATTATTTTGTCTTGCATCTTCAATATTTATAAGTAAAAACATAACAAAAATAAGATAAAATAAAATAAAATAAACAAAATAAAAATATAATAATTAAGAATATAATTTATTTGCAGTTTTCAGACATAAAATATGTCTGGAGGCTGACACTCACCACCTCTAAAAATCAAAATTACTCTTAAGAGGAATTTTGTTCCCTTTTTGTTGCCCTAAATCTTCTTAACAGGACATCACAATTATCTAATTTATCTTTTTCCAACCATAAGTCTTTATCTGCACTAGTGTTTTTAAACCTTACCAGATAAAGTCTTTTGTCCTGACCATTTTGTCTTACCATCTTTTGTTTCAAGATTCTAGATGGTGTTTGAACAACATCTTCCACAAATGGTGGAATTACTACTTTAACAGTTGAATTTGTTTCTTTGCTACTAGAAACATATTTCTTTATCAGGGAGATAGGGAAAACTGGATGTTTTTTATCAAAACCCTCTGTTAACTTGACTTCCACTGCATTTTTACCATGAAATTTGAGAAAAAGAAAAGGCCCCACAAAGGAATCCTTAAGTTTCCTGTTTCCTCCTAGATTATTGAAATTTATAGTTGATATAAGGACCATATCACCTACTTGAATGTTATGATCATTGTGTGATTTGTCCCATTTTTCCTTATTATATTGAACAGATTGATTGACACACTGTGATGCAAACACTTCAGATTTTTTCATCATTTCCATAAAGCAATCTGAAGTGGGATGTATTTCTATGGATTTACTAAGGAGTAAATCTTTGGGCATATGAGGTACCCAGCCTCTTTCCAATTCAAATGGAGAAATTTTAGTTGTTGAATGGGTACTTGAATTATATGCAAACTCCAAAGCTGGTAGTAATGATACCCAGTCATGTGTGTAACCATCAGCATCTTTAAATTCTAGACCAAATGCACAATATCTCCTTATCATATCTTCAAGTGTTTGTATCATTCTTTCAGCTAGACCATCTGTCTGAGGATGGTATGCTTTTGAAAATGATAATTTAGTGCCTAATAACTCAAAAAGATGTTGCCAAAATTCAGATGTGAATTTGGGATCTCTATCTGTAATTATGACCCTTGGGCAACCCACATCACTGATGATGTTATTCCAAAAAATCAGAGCTATTTCCATAGCTGTATTATCTTTGTAACATGGTAAAAACCTGGCTCTTTTAGAAAATCTGTCAACCACTACTAGCACACAATTAAAATTTTCTTTTCCTCCAGGTGGTGAACCTGTCACAAAGTCCATGTTAATGGTTTCCCATCTATTTTTTGGTTCTTCAATTTCTTGGAGCAACCCAAATCTTTTACCAGTAGCTTTATTTGCTTCTTGGCATCTGTCACATGACTCACAGTATAAAGAGACTTCATTCCTCCAGTTAGGCCACCAAGAAACAGATTTGACTCTATCAATGGTTCTTTCTTTGGACATGTGTCCTGCTGTAACATTGCTGTGGCATTCTGCAAGGATGGTGTCTTTATGACTTTGTTGTATTAATACCAAAGCACAATTGTGCTCAAACCTGTGATAAAGTAGACCATCTAACAAAACAAACCTGCCTTCATCAAAGTGTTTTTTCCAAGGCTGTTCTAATTTTTTAATCATGGTTTTTTCATTAAACTTAGATTGAAGAATTTCTTTTAACAGAGCTGTGTTATTATTCTCATCATAAGATTTTTCTATCAGGTCCCAAAAAGAGGATGACAAATGATGAATGCTAATTGCCATTATAGGGACATCTCTTTCAATATTCTCTGGATCCCATGCTGGATTAGAATTATCATTGGGAAGAGCCCATCTGGACAATCCATCAGCATTTTTATGAATAATGCCTTCTCTATGAACTATAGTCATAGAACCTCTCCACTCCTGTATGGCTATCTGCCACCTGAGCATATGTCTATTTGGTGTTTTCATATTAAGGAGTGATTTTAGGGCTGTACAGTCTGTAATTACTTCAAATTGGCATCCATCCAAATAATAATAATATAACTTGTCCAAAGCCCAGACTAAACACAAACATTCTAATTGAGAAGCACCATACTTCTTTTCAGAATCTTTAAGTTGTCTGGAAATAAAACATATGGGTCCTTCTGTAGGTTTATCATTTACTATTTGAATTTGATGTAATGCAGCACCAATCCCTTCCATACAAGCATCAACACACAATTTGAAGGGTCTTGTTGGATCAGGATGAAATAATAGAGGGGCTGAAGTAAGAGCTTTCTTAATTTCCAAATAAGACTTGACCCTTTCAGCTGTCATTTCAAAAACTACATTTGGGCTGCAGATTTTACATAAACTTGATGCCATGAGGTTAAAATCTTTGATATGCAGCCTATAATAGATAGCAAATCCTAAAAAGCTTTGTACCTCTTTTAAATTTTGTGGAATTGGCTTCAGTAATACTGCTGCCACTCTATTCTGGTCTATTCCCAATGACAGACCACTGACTACATGTCCTAAAGCTTTGAGTTCCTCAAAGCCAAATTGACATTTTGACAGGGATATTTTCATATTCATATTGATGATTTTTTGTAAAACAATTTTAATTTTAGACAAATGGTCTTCCCAGCTGGAAGTAAAAATAATTATATCATCAATATATACAATTAGCCATTGTTCACTTAGTTCTTGGTGGAACTCTGAATCCATCATTCTCTGAAAATGAGAAGGTGCATTTTTAATGCCAAAAGGCATTCTTAAGTATTCATACACCCCTAAATGACACACTATCCTTAAATCTTCTCTACTGTCAGGATGAACCACATTTTGATGAAAACCTTTCAAAACATCCATACAAGTGATGAATTTGGCTTTATGTAATTTAGTCAGTGATTCTATAATCCTGGGCATAGGATATCTATCAGGGGTAGTGTAAGAATTCAAAGCTCTAAAATCTCCCACTAGTCTGGATATATTATTATGCCATGCTATTACCACAGGAGTAGTTATGTCCACATTTTCATTGGCTCCAACTTTCCTTATTATTCCTAATCTCAGCAGAGAAGAAATATGTTCCCCTAAAGCTTCTCTGCTCCTAGGACTAGCAGGGTAAGGAGGTCTTCTAAGTGCTGGTGGAGAGGGCTTGTCTATTGTTAAACTAATTTTTAAATCATGACCCTTTACAGCACCAAATGGTTCATTTATGGTAGCAAAGGCTAAATTTTGATCAAAAAGTACATTCATCAGGCTAGTTTTTTGGGATAATGTCAGATTTTCATTAATCTTGGATTCTTGAAGAAGTTCTTCACAGAATGTTTTTCTGGAATTGAAATTATTATTAATACCACTATCAATATTGTTAATATAAAAATGTCTGGTACAGTCATCTTTAACAGTGAAGCACGTTTCAGGGTAATATAACAGAGATATTTTATGAAAGTCTAAATAATCACTTCCCAAAATAAAATATTTGGAATGAACATTTTTTGCTATCAAAAATTTCACAACAAAGGTGTGTGCCTTAAAATTAAATTCGAAATCAATTAACCCTTCATTTTCCAAAGCATTGCTACAACTACTTAGTCTCAAAGTAGATTTTAATGCAGTCTTATTCTGTTGCCAATCAGGGACTATAGATTTTAAATATTTACTACCTACCACTGATTTGTAGGCTCCACTGTCTAACAGTACTTTGAAATTTTTATTGCCACAAGACATTTTCACAAAATTACTTTTGCCATCAACAGGTGGGGAGCTTGTTGAGTTTTTTAAAGGCCTAGCAGAATTTCCAGGGGGTTCCACACTACACAATATTTTTCCCTTTCTGTTCTACATGCGTTCTAAGTATCCATTTTTTTTACTGCTCATCTTCTTCTAAAAAAATCAAGAACAAGTCCTCAATTTCATCAAGTATCCCAGAGCTAGGAATAAAACTAGTAAAGTAATCAATTAAATCCTCACTCAATCAACAACAACCCGGTCTAACTTTTCTTTTCCCCATCTCAAGATTCTAGTATCCTCTCTGTCCTTTAGAATCATCTCTAGGATTCTCAATTTTTTAATTTCTATTTAGTGATTAATCACTGCTGTTTGTTCTCCATTTCCTTTTTCTTATTTCTATTTTCTTGTTGTTTGAAGTCAAAAGAACTAACCTTTATTTATCAATCACTTTTTATTATTTTCATGTTATTTATTTCTTTCTTCCATCAGTCTGCTTTAAAATCCTTTTCATTTGATCCTCCTGTTCTTGTCCTTCTTAAAAAATTCATTAGAACTATTTTAGTGGTTTGTTTTTCCATTTTTTATTATTAGTCATCATCTTCTTTCTTACGCTTTCTTTTTCTGAGATCTTATTCTTTTCTTATTCTCTTGTTCAGTCTGGTTTAGTTTTATAAATAATAATTCAGAAATTCAACAGAGCTATTTTCTACAGAATTAACATGTGTGATGATTTGATGAGCTTCCTCTAAATCTTCCTCACTTATGTCATCTTCAGTATACTCACCATCATCTTCATCTAAGACATTAACCTTCTTGGAACATTGTCTAGAAGTGTGGCCACTTTTGCCACAAGTATAACAAGTGATATCATTGTCCTTAGGTTTAATCTTATCTTTTCCTTTTTCAGGTGACTTTCTATCCTTAGACATATATTCACCACCTTTTTTTATTGGAAGAAATATAATTTTTCCTCCTACCTAAACTTGTTTCATCAACAATGTCTTGTAGAATATTAATAAGGCTTCCAATATCTTCTTCAGTATTCTTCATAATAGTTTTAATTGCATATGCAATTTCACTATCCATCTGTGATAATATTTTAAAATTGAGCATTTCTTGAGTGATGTGGGGTTCTATGGTTAAGTTTTAAGTCTTTTATATTGTTTGGTAACCCAATAAGAGACAGAACTTTGTCCAGGAACAAATCTGTCTTTATTAAAAGCATATTGTACTTCTCTTTTCCAATTTGAATTGCCGAATTTATTATTAATAGCTTCTTTCCACCAGTCCCAAGACTGTTTCCCAGAATTCTGTCTGGTACTCCTGTACCATTCAGCAGCAACACCTTTAAACAAACTTCCCAGTCTGCTTGTTATCAAGCTGTCAGGAAGATTAGAATCATTTTTAAGGGTGTCAATCCACTCCATAAATTCTACATGTTCATACTCTCCTTCTCCTTTGAATGTGGCCCAATCACTAATTTTAGGTAACCCTTGTAAATTTTTTTTTTGGATTTCTTTATCCATATCAATGGGAGAATTACTAGTTCCTTCATTCTTAAAGGGAGTCATATTATTATCAGACACTTTTTCTTTTAATCTAGGCATGGTTTTTAAATTTTTCAACATACCCATCATGTCATCAAATTTTTGATTAAGATTGTCTTCTAGTTGCACAATTCTGTTATAAAAATTATTCTCTAAATTATGAGAATTATCAATGATGTCATTTATTTGATTTAAAATTTCAGTTTTAGGTTGGTTCATCTCAGAAATTTGTTGCAAATTTTTACACATTTTTTCTAAATCATTAGAATTTTCTAAAAATGCCAGTTTATCAATTAATGTCTGAATTACTGATTCTATATCAGTAATTCTTTGATGAATACCCACTGAGTTGGGAGGAACCCATTGTTTATTGTTGGAAGTATTTTTATCAATGTGGGAAACCCCCATTACTTTCTCAAATTTTTCTGTAAAATCTAAAAAATCTTTTTTAGATATATGATTATTTATGATATGATCTAAATAATTTCTTTCTAGATACAATTTTTCTGTTGAAGACTTTAAAAAATTATCTTTAATATTATTTAACACAAGATGCATAGTATCAAAGGATTTATTATGATCTAGATAAATAATATTAAAATTATCTACCAAAATATTTAATTTTTGGTCAATTTTTTCTAAATCTATAGATTTCTCTGAGTGAAAAGAGTTTGGAGAAGAGAAAGAAATGTTTTTATCTTTTTGTTTTTCATTATTATCAATTTTTTCTATGTTTTTAATAAATTTTTCTGGATTAGAAGGAAATATGATATGTTCTTCATAATCCACCAAATCAGTATGTTCCAAAGGGAATATGTTGGAGGAAGTAGACGGTACTAACTCTTTATCATTAAGGGAATCAGGAACAGGCATCATTGTGCTCTGTTTCGCCTTTCCCTTCTTTGATTGTAGAGGGTTTGGTACCCTCCCTGTAGGCCTCGGCTTATGCGAAATAATTTGCCGTAGATTTGGTCCCTTTCGGACCTCCTCCTGAGGGGACGTTGGCGCTGCCTGGGAAGGTTCTGATGGACCTCTTCCACTGGTATAGGCGCCTGGCGCGAACCTGGCGCTGGCGTCTCCGTCAACACTATTGCCTTGTTCTGCCGGCGTCTCTGCGTTAAAACTTGAGGCGTGGGTGGGCGCTGTTGCGTGTTCCTCTGAAAAGTTGGCAGAGCCCGTTCTTGAGCCTGTAAACTGTTGACTACCTGGATTTCTTTTGTAGCCTGGGCTGGAGGAGCATTCTGTGATGCTTCTAGCTCCCTGGCTTCGCGGAGGAGGCGTAATCGCCTCTTGTTTTCTTCCACGGCGTCCCAGCTCCGGGTGATGTCTAAAGTGGCATCTAGCCCTATCAAACGTACCAGAGCCTTTTGCGTATTGGCCGCTTGGATCAAGAAGATCTCTAGGTATTGGGGATATTGTCCGGATACGGCTCCTTGATATTCCCGCCAATTCACTAGGTGAGTTTCCACCAAGATTTGGATCTGCGGACTCCATTGTGTTGCCTTTTCTCTCACTAAGGGTGGGAGAAGCTCTGGCGCTTTGCTGGAAACTGAAAACATTATCCATTTTTTTAATATAGCTAGTTTAGACAATTATCTATATCTATATTATTATTATTTTTTTAAAAAAAATATTGTGGCTTACCTCTAGTGTTATTCACAGAGTTAATGTCCGTAGAACTCTCGTGAACAGAAGGCTCCCTAATACTTTGGAGACTTTGATTCACTGTAGTTAAATCTATAGGGTTACTGGGAGGATCTGTACAAATTGGACTCCCAAATTGATTGGAGCTGGTCTCTAATGTATTGGGTACTTCAGTAGACACTAATGGTTGTTTATAATTATGAAAAGACCAATTAGGAAACAATTATACCTTTATTTGAGACAATTTACTCACTTTTTACAAATTACTATTTTTAATGATTTTTAAGAAAAAAATTTAAAATTCTTGATTCAGTTAATAAATTCAGTCGTGTGTAGTATCAAAATATGCGGGCAGACAAACTGGTTAATTTAAAACTGAATTTATTATTGTCGTTTGATTTTTAAAAGTTGTATTAAAAAAAATTGTAAAACAAAAAAATTCGTTAGTTTATGTATTTCTGATATAGCTACAACGATGAAATTTTCTCAATTGACTGTAATTGATCCAATTAGATGAAATCTAAAAAGATTTTATGATCGGCTTATAGATAAAAAAATAAGAGAGATTTTACTAACCTATTAATAGAGTAATCTCAGTTTTTAGCTATAATTCTTGTTTTAGTGGTTCAATATCTACAAAGGTCAAACAGAATTTTTATGTTATTAGTATATATACTGAATATATTTTTTTGGAATAATTATAACTTAGAAATAGAAGTTTTTCTCGAAAAATAGATTTGATTGATTTTTAGAGAAAATATGATAGAATTTTTTTATCTTTTGTGTTAAAAATATAAAAAGATGTTTATATTAAACTAGAGGAGTAACTTTTCAAACTAGTATTGGTTACTTCTGTAGCTTAAGAGGATAAAAGTTTTTTTTTAAAAAAAATTTTAATGATAAATCTCAGGAAAATATGAATATTCCCGATGAGGCCCCAAGTGTGAGCTGGGTGAGCTTTTTACTAATTATCTCTAATGCCAATAGGCCGTGACAATAAGTACACAAATCTACAGAAGTTATAATTCTATTTATAACTTCTGGATACTCTGATACAGAGTGTCTTCACGCTATAAAGCGGAGCTCCAGTCTTATTTTTAAGAGGAGAGGTTAGAGGTAAAAACCTTCTAAGATGATTTGATTTTTAGGGCACAGTCCTTCTAATATATTAGAAGAAGATGAGAGCCCTGTAAGTTAGTTAAATTAGAGTAATAAATAAGACTTACTTCTATCTTCAAAATATATTATTTTATATCTAAAAGAATTTAAAGTACTATGTCTAATTTTTATTGTGTCTAATTAAGCTGATCTTTAATCCAAGAGAATACAGGGGTATTTATACTATTTCTTCCCCAAGGAAGAATCCCTGTATTTCACGGATTGAAGTTGTTCAGATTGGGGTTAAAATCCCAATCAATTAAGAAGGAAATTAATGGCACATGATAAGGGTAAATTATATACCCTTTATCATGTGCAAATGTATTTATTTCAACAATAAAAAATATTGGGGGATCTGCAGGATACATTTTCAAGAATGTGATCTTAGAAAATAGTATGCGCTTTTTTATCTTAAACTTAATTTTATGAAAAAAGTTTTTTTTTATTTATATTTGTATGACTCCATGGTGGGTTGAACCTTGGTCCTAAGATTTTATTTTCCAGTAAGGCAAGTCTTAACTGTTAGACTAAGAAAGTTATTATTTTGTCTTGCATCTTCAATATTTATAAGTAAAAACGTAATAAAAATAAGATAAAATAAAATAAAATAAACAAAATAAAAATATAATAATTAAGAATATAATTTATTTGCAGTTTTCAGACATAAAATATGTCTGGAGGCTGACATCACTGCTGTTTGTTTTTCATTTATTTTTCTCTTATTTCTATTTTCTTGTTGTTTGAAGTGAAAAGAACTAACCTTTATTCATCAATCAATTTCTTCTTTTCATGTTCTTTATTTCTTTCTTCCATTAGTCTGCTTAAAAATCCTTCTCATTTGATCCTCCAGTTCATTGTCCTTTTTAAAAAATTCATTAGAACTATTTTAGTGGTTTGTTTTCTTTTTATTTTTACAATCATTTTCTTTCTTATGCTTTTTTTCTTTTTTGACATCTTATTCTTTTTTTTGTTCTCTTGTTCAGTCTGGTTTAGTTTCTTAATCTTAAATTCAGAAATTCAACACAATTAACAGTCGAATCGATCAACCGGAACAGACCGATCGATCAACTAAACCAGATACAAGCTATTATCATGGACGCGGTAAACCCCACAATCTTAAAGACGACGATCGAGGCAATTCCTATCCTTACTGAGGAAAATTTCTCTAGCTGGAGAACTCGGATTACGGCGTTGTTTAAACTAGGAGGTGTTAAGGATAAAATGTTAACCGGTGACCCTGCTCTTGGGGAGGATGACAACACAATTTTATGTGCAATCATAATAGCTAAGCTATCTCAAGTTACTCATAGTAATGTTGTCGACGCATCAAACAAAGATAACGCTCAGTTACTATGGAAAGCTATTTTAAAAAGATTCATCTCCTTGGAACCATCTAATCGAGCTTGGGTTTATAATCAATTTGCTAGCATCACCTTCAATTCTAGAAACATCGAAAAATTTATCACAGAAGTCAGAAGTATTTTAGTTAAAATGGAAGATGTCGGCATTTCCCTTCCTGAAGACATAATTACGTATGAATTGCTCAGGTGTCTTCCTAGTAATCTAGAAAAAATTAAACAACAAATCACTCATTCAAAAGATGGAGAAGACATTACTCCCAAAGCCTTGCTAGATCATCTTGAGATTCATCTAAATGAAGTCAAAATGGCTCTTGCTAGCAAGAACAATCTTACTGGGACTACAATGTTCACCAAGGAAGATACTCGATGCATTCCTGGTCAACACAATCCTTACAATACCTCACATACTTGTGAGAACTGCTGGAAATTATATCCCGAGAAGAATAAAGCCTTCTTGAAGAAGAATCAGGAATCTCAAGTTAGCTCTCTCTCTACATTTTCATCAAAATCATCCATCAGTTTTTGTCTTAGATTCTGGGTCATCATCTCATATGGTATCTGACAAAGACCTGTTCATTACTCTAGATCCCGAGAAGAATAAAGCCTTCTTGAAGAAGAATCAGGAATCTCAAGTTAGCTCTCTCTCTACATTTTCATCAAA
>JNCO01007693.1:0-11980 GCA_000785685.1 Uromyces viciae-fabae | reverse complement strand
TTGTCAAAATCATATTGTTCTTTCTTTTTTATCTAATTTTTATTCTTTGTTAGTTCTGGTTCTGCTCTGAAATTTATCAGCTTAAAAATTCAACAAGTACTGGTTTGATAATGAGGTTAGTTGATTGATGAGATTACAAAATAGTGAAAAGAAGTTGTGAGATCTCACCAGACACGATGGATTGTTGATTTTGATATTTTAAAGGCGAGATGAATAAGAAAAGAAAGTGAAAAAGAATGAAATAAGAAAATAGAGAAAAGAAAAGAGTAATGAGAAAAGAGTTGTTGAAGATTGAGTTGTGATTTGAAGTTTGAGTCGGATTGATTTTTGAGTTAAGATGATTTCTGAGTTGAAGTGTTGAAAGAAGTGATTATTGTTCTAAGTCTAATTTTTATTGTTGAGTAAAATGTAAGAAGTTGAGTTACGGTGAAATTGGTGACAGGTAAGTGATATTCCAGTAAATGGGAATTATTGAATTAATTCTTACAAGATCTATGTGAACAGCTTCAAGAACTCGACTGACATCTTTGAAATGACCCTTGAATGGTTGAGCTGTCATCTTACTGAGTCGACAAATCTCACAATTAACATCCTGAGCTTGTGGAACTATGAGCTTCAAATAAGATTGATTGGGATGACCCAATCTTGAATGCCAATCAGCTGATGACTGAGTAAGGTAACAGGAAGAAGGATTGTTCATTGCATCAAAGGATATTTCATCTAATTCAAGTAAATTATTATCAAGAGACCCAATAAGTTTAAAGATATTATCTACAATAATTGTTACTTTCTTCGGATTCTTCTTGTCTTTATAAATAACTAGATTCTCATAAAAAATTCGTGGAAGCGAAATCAAACAACAATTTAGAGAAGGAACCAATCAAACGTTATTCAGTTGAAGTGTTTTATTGATATGATTGCGTAGAATTACTGAACCAGTTGCTTTAGCTTTTAAGATGTTCTTGCTATTGCCGGTTGATATAGAGACATTACATTCTTTTAATTTATTAAAAATATTCATGCCGTTGACCATATGGTGCGACACACCCAAATCTAATACGGCTGGCTTTTCTTCTGATGCGAAGTTGGACAGAAGAACAGCAGTTTCTTCTTCGACAACATCGGCAGTAGCAACATGCGCCTGAGGCGTCAGATTTTCTTTATTATTTTTAAGTTCCGGATGAATTTTGAAGCAACGATCCTCGGGATGATACGCTTTCGGGTTATGTATACCATTCTTACATACTCGAGCAGGATTGATCGGAAATTTCTTTTTAAAATTAGATTTATTTTTATTTCTATTTGCTTCTTTAAAAAGAGCAGTGGCTGAATCGTTTTCTTCGGTAGAATTGATTTTCGAAGCTTTTATGTTTTTCGTATGATGTGATTCGTCCAAGTAGACCTTTTCTTGGAGTTTTGCGAGAGTAATATCAGGGTGAGTTACAAGTTTTTCATTCATAATTATCGAATCAACAACGTTCCAAAGATCCTTCGATAACTTTGCGAGTATCGAGTAGCAGAGGATTTCGTCCGGAACGCCAAGCTTGACTATGGCAATTTCGTTGACTAGTTTAGTACAATCGGCTATGTAATCTTTCAGATTGCCATTATACTTGAATCACATAAATTTTAGCCATACACTTCCCTTATTATTGACAGACTGTGAAGCGAAACGTGATATTATCTTCGTCCAAATATTGTGCGCACTCTCTTTGTTTTCAGGGGTAATAATTGCATCGAACGCCGAATTACTCAAGTAGTTCATTAGGATATCGACGGCTTCGATATTCTTCTTATTGTGAGCAGTGAGAGCTGCTCCTGATAACTCTGGATTGTCAGGCATAACACATGCATTGAGAACTCCCTTAAAACGTGAGTGGGCCTCAATACGCATCGACCATTGGGGGAAATTGGAGTCATCGAGGAGAGGAATATTACGAGCGCTCCTTTTGTCGCTATCCGTCATTGCTGCTCTGTTTATTTAACTCGATTCTTGAAAGAGTTTTAAATCGACTTATTCGTCGAATCGAGACTGTAAATCTAAAGTTTTTAGAAACTAAGAGCATAAATTTCAATAAAAAGAATAACAAAGAAATAAACAAAAATAATAATAAAAAAAAAAAAAAAATATAAAGTAAAACAGTACCTAAGAGCAGCAATAAGGTTAATAGAAAATAGAATAAGTACCCCTATCTAAGATAAAAATGATAACACAATAACAAAACTGAAAACTGTTGGAATTTCATTGTTTTGCCTCTTCAATCAAAGTCTTTTTTTCTACTTGAGTTTTTTAAGTTTTTCAAGTATTTTATTAAATCTTAAATTTCTAAAAAAATATGGTGAGTTGAATTAGTCTGAAGTTAGAATAGTAGGTAGTCTTGGAAGAATAGTCTTTAATCTATAGCAGTAGCCCTTTGAGCCAGTCTAATTTAAATAGTTAAATCATTTGTTCTCCTTGTTCTCAACACTTTTTCTTCTCTTGTTCTGATTTTATTTCATCTCCTTTAAACTTTCAAGAATCTCATCTACAGAATTAACGACTCTGCAGTCTATGTTGTTAGAATTAAAAATGTTTAATCATGTTCAAAAACTATTAGTCTTGATTATCTTTTTTATTTTCTTCTCTTTTTGATTCTCATTATTATTATTTTTTTATCAAAGTTGTTGGAACCACATTAGGCCCCTCAAATAACTATTGGGGGTCTATCTTTGTTTTTCCTCTCTATTTAAACTCTTGTTTAAAGTAAATAAAAAACATTGGCTCTTCATTCTCTTTTATTCCGTTGCCCTGAGTCAGTCCAAGTGGTCCTCACTTGCCCCTTCCTTAATTCCATTCTTCTGAATATATAATTATTAAAATGATTAAACTATAAAAAATCTTTATAAAAAATTAAAATAAAAATATAAGAATAAAGTAAATTCAAGATAAGAAAAAAAATAATCTGAAAATTGATGATTAATAGATAAAGGATGAGGTACTTCAGATTTGGAGTATCTGCATTGGAAAAGAAAAATAAAAATAGAAATAAAATAAAATAAAACTAGATAAAATTAAATAAACTAAACTAAATTAAAATAAACTCAAAAATACAAAGGTGAGTTTCTTATTTACTTTTAACTACTAGACCAACATACTCAAATACTGAAATAACTTTTATTTACTTAGAATATATCGGACTATTAGTAAAAATCACTTTCATAATTATTGTTTCTATCCACTATACGTGTAGGCCATAGTAAGCAAAGATTAATGAATTTTACCTCATTGTATTTTCTGTTATCTTTATTCTCATTTTCTTCATTTTAATAACTTTTTCTCATTTTTACAAAAAGGCTTAGGAAAACATTGTCTTCTCCAAAAATCTATCTGAATCATATTTTTACGTGTCTAGAAGCTTCAGGTACGTTTTGTTATTTTTTTCATTCTCATCTTTCCATTTATTGATCTTTTGAAATACACTTCAGTTATTTAAAACTCACATATTTACAATCTCAAGACGCGAAAGGACCTTACAAGATTTGAAGCTTCTAACACGATGGCAGACAATTCTAAAGATGAAGAGAAATCTAACATACCTAAGTTAGATGACAAGAATTTCCTACAATGGCAATTGAGAATGCTAATCTACCTTAAAGCAAAAGATCTATATAAATACATTAGTGACCCCAAATATGTTACTCCTCAAAAAGAAGACAGCGATGAAATGGATGAAGATAATATTTCCACCAATCTCGCTCCACCAACTGCTGCAAACAGAAATACATTTAGATTAACCAACACGATGATCAAAGCAATGAAAGAGACTGCTCACTTAATAACTTCAAAACTAGGGACCAAGGCTTTCAACCATGTGGTCACCAAAGAAAACATGGAAGCCCTGTATTCAATCTGGAATAAAATAATCACTATATATGCCTCCAAAAGCATCAACAATAAAGCTAGGGTATATTTAAGGTACACACAATATAAATTTAAAGATTCTTTATCCACCTTCATCAACAATATCACGGAATTATAACACGAATTTTCGGTGGTCAATATCAAAATGCCTTCCGACATACTTAGCTATGATAATTTATTCTGGGCAAACTTCCAGAACACTTGTATCAGCTGGTAGACAATATGCTCGAAAATGAATCGCTTTTCAAGGATCCAGTTCTAGTCCTCAACAAGTTACAGAAAGGAGTCTATCATGATGAAATTGGACAAGCCAGTGGTCCCCTTCCTCTTTCTACTTCCACTGTGCTGAACAATCAAGCAAAAAAATGCACTATATTCATTTCTCAGAACGGTTTTCCAATGCTTTTGATCCCAGAAAAAATATTCCCAGCATGTTGTTTCAACATATATAGCGCAAATATCACAAGCCACTCTGCAGACACGTGTTATTCCCTCCATCCTCATCTCTTGAAATCCAGGAATGAAAAACGGAGAATGAATGCCTACTACACCAAGGCTCATGTTTCTTATGGGAATACTCAGCAAATAACCTGTCATCAATCCTTATCACCACCAGAAAAAATGGATAAACCAAGGTGAGTTGCTTTCACAGGAACAAAGGGGCCCCTTTTTTCTTGCCAAAGCAACTAACCTTGGTTGCTCTATTTTTTCTTGTGGTGTATTGATTGACAGTGGGGCCTCCCATCACATGGTAAATGATAAACAAATGTTCAGCTCACTCAGAGCAACCCAGATTCATGTCACCACGGGTGATAAATCCTCGAAAGGAATGGTTGCTGTAGGAATCGGCTCATGTCTTTATACTCTCAAGTCCGGAAAAATTCTAGTACTCAAAGATACATTATTCGTGCCTAATCTAACCAGGGACATTCTCTCACTAATGCGTCTTTTTAAATCTGAAATAAGAATGATTTGAATCAACGATGAAATTGAAATAATTGCCGACAATGTTACCCTCAATAAAGCACGAATTGAAAATAATCTTCTATGCTTCCATCACACTGCCAACAAAAAGGAATTGACCAATGCCTACAAGTGGCACCTCCGATTGGGACATCCCGATGCAACACGACTACATTGTTTAATGCCAAACTTAACAAAAGAAGAGATAATATGTGATACGTGTGTTCTTGGAAAAATGACCAAGTCTCCCTTCAATCATCACTTTGACAAGGCCAATCACCTGCTTAGCAATCTACATATCGATCTCTGTGGTCCTATCCATCCTCAAACACCCACGATGAAACAATACTTCTTAATGGTAGTCGGTCAGTTCTCTGGGTACAAACTGTTAGATATGCTTCAAGCATTAGTCACTAAAAATCATAAAATTTTTATTCAATAGTCCTGCTGTATGTCAGATTACATACAAACAATTATTTTCCTGTCTAGTCCTGCAAGATGTCAGTTTACATCATATTAGTCATGTTTCCTTGTCTTGTCCTGCTAGGTGTCAGATTACACCTCCTGTCATGTCTTGTCCTGTTCTAGTCAGATTACTAGTCTTATTTTATCTCAAATAGTTTAACCCCCTGGCAATCAGCCAGGGGTCCTGTCAAAAATTCTCTTATATTTTGTGTTTGTTTTGTTGAAATAAAAATCATCAAGTTAGAGCATTATTTTTTTGTTACCACTTCAATCTCCTTGGTCCAAGTCAGCTCCCAACAGTGACTTTTCTAAATTAAATCAAATAAAAATCTCTTAATAATCATCATAAAATCATCCATAAAAATCAATTAAAAAGAAAAACACAAAAATAATAAAATAAAATTTCTACACAAAAATAATCTTTTCATCTTCAAAGTCTTCAAATCTAACACAAACATGTTGCCTTGCTTCACTCAAAGAACAAAGCCCCTATGAAGATTATTGAATTCATACAATTTGCAGAAAAAGAAACCAGGCACAAAGTTCAGAACGTCAACTCCAACGGCGGTGGGGAATTCATTGGGCCAGATCTCCAAAAGTTTTTCACTCAACAGGGAATACACCATGTCATTGCTCCTCCTCACACTCCGGAACTGAACGGGTTTGCTGAAAGGGAAAACAGATCCATCCTGGAAAAATTACGCTGCCTGTTGATTCAAAGTAAATTGCCTGGGACTTACTGGGGTGAAGCAATTCTTTATGCAACTATTCTATCCAACCTAACCTCATCAAAATCTAACGAACACTTTGAAGCCCCTGGACTTGTGTTGATGGGATCAAAACCAGACTTGAATCATCTTAAACCATTTGGATGTAAATCATTCACCTTAATTCCAAAAGACTGTTGATCCAACAAGTTATACCATGTGGCTGAACAAGAAATCAATCTGGGTTTCGATTTCTCTAAACGTTCCTACAAGATTCTCTTATCCCATACACGGTCTGTGTCTTCCAAACACGTACGGTTTGATGAATCCTCCTTTCCTGGACTCCCTTCCGTTTCTTCTTCTTCATTCTCCTCACCGATTTCACTTCCTACTTTTCCAAGTTATCCAATCAAATCGTTAGATACTAATCTCAACAATAATTCTCCTGTACAGGTATTGGAAGAACCTCAACCAACTCTCAATGAACAATCTGACATTTTAGAAGCTGAAAAAAATGTCCATGATGTTTATGTTCCCTCCAAGTTAATCACCAGAGAGATATTGACCTCCAATATCTTGTCTCACAAGCGACGACCTGCAGCAAATTTAACGCCAGTTGACACTCCAACCTCTTATTCCAAAGCCTTAAAATGTGAAGATGCCAATCAATGGATGCTGGCAATCAAGAAGGAGTTAAAAAACATGTCTGATCTTGGTGTGTGGTCGGTTGTGGACAAGAAGCCAGGCGACTAGCCAATCTCTTGTACGTGGGTCTTCAAAAGGAAATTTGATCGTGATGGCTCAAAAATCAAGAAGAAGGCGAGATTGTGTGCTCACGGTTTTCTTCAAAAGTGGGGGGTTGACTTCTCCGATACATTTGCTCCAACAGGCAGGTTAAACTCTCTTCGCTTGCTGATTTCACAGGCAACTTTGTATGGGTGGCAGTTCCATCAATTAGATGTACGAAGTGCCTTCCTCAACACTCCACTCAAAGAAGATGTAGTCCTACAGATACCTCCAGGGATTAACGAGCCAGAAAATAAAGTATTGAAGCTACATAAGGCTATCTATGGGCTTAAACGAGCACCATTAGCTTGGTACAACAGAATATCATCTTTCCTCAAATACCATTAGTTTTTCTATCGCTGATCCCTGTATTTTCTACAGAGAGGGTGACAAACCTATATGGATATACTTACATGTAGACGACCTAGAAGTATTTGGACCAGATTTCATTAGCTTTAAACAACAAATCAAAAAGGAATTGGACATGAAAGACTCAGGACCAGCTACCTTTCTGCTAGGCATGAAGATTATAAGAAATGACTCTATTATCTTTCTCTTGCAAGGTGCCTACATAGAATCACTCCTTAAAGACTATGAGCTAAACAATCGAGATCACAGAAAGACTCCTCTTGAACCACACGCAAAACTAGACAAAGCAGAATCCTCAGAAATTGAAGAATTTAAATCGATAAACAAGAATTACAAGGAACTCATAGGGTCGTTAAATTATCTCTCAACTGCTACTCGACCCGAAATCACTCATTCCGTAAGCATTTTATCTCAATTTCTTGAAAACACAGGTATTAATCATTGGAAAGAGGGGTTAAAAGTACTCAAATATTTAAACACCACAAGAACTCATGGCATATTATATGAAAAGAACGAAAAGACCAATCTCACCGCATATTCCAATGCGGATTGGGGCAACTTCCCTATGACTCGAAGGTCTATAACCGGATTTGTCTGTCTCTTCAACCAACATCTAATCTCGTGGAAATGCAAAAAGCAACAAACAGTCTCACTGTCAGCCACCGAGGCCGAATATAAAGGGCTCTCCGATACTGTCAAAGAAATAGTATGGATTCAGAGTTTAATTACTGAAATATTCTCAATCAAGTAAGAAAAAATCTCCCTATTTAGCGACAAAAATGGTACCATAGATTTGGACAAGAACACATCAAATCACAACAATTTTTGCAGTAAACACATGGATTTATGATTACACTTTATCAGAGAAAAAATCCAAGACAATACATTAGATTTAAAATACATTAAAACTCAATTCATGCTAGCAGATTTTTTGACTAAATCCATTGGCAAGACTCAACTACAAGTGGCTCTATCAAACCTGAACATTTTCAAGTGTGCTGAAAATCCGTCTTTTCAGCAAGAGCGGGTGTTAGACTTAGAAATTGAAGGAAAATAATTAATTATTAATTTCATGATTACATAATCAAAATTCCTCATTCTGGCCCACACCTCCTCTGTGTTTATAGAATTAAATCTTAGTCAATTTCTTAAATCTAAGATTTCAATAAACACTGAGGAGGTGAGTTTCTTGTTTACTTTTCACTACTAGACCAACATACTCAAATACTGAAATAACTTTTATTTACTTAGAATATATCGGACTGTTAGTCAAAATCACTTTCATAATTATTGTTTCTATCCACTATACGTGTAGGCCATAGTAAGCAAAGATTAATCAATTTTACCTCATTGTATTTTCTGTTATCTTTAATATTCTCATTTTCTTCATTTTAATAACTTTTTCTCATTTTTACAAAAAGGCTTAGGAAAACATTGTCTTCTCTAAAAATCTATCTGAATCAAGTTTTCACATGTCTAAAAGCTTCAGGTACCTTTTTGTTATTTTGTTCATTCTCATCTTTCCATTTATTGATCTTTTGAAATACATCATCTTTTCATTTATTGATCTTTTGAAATACAATTCAGTTCTTTAAAACTCACACTTTGGTCAATTTTTTTTTCAGTGCATAAGTACCTAATATGATTCACAGATTTCTGAAATAAAGCATGAGAATTATATGATTAAACCATTAAAAAACCCACCACCAGATTTTTGCGGGTCTGTTCCTTGACGAAATCCAATAGCATGCTTGCTCCCATGGAGTTTAATTGCATTACTTTTGATGGGTAACCAATTTTAAGCCATCTTATATAAATCCATGATGAATTCTGAAAGTTTTTAAATTCAAAAGTAGGTACATTTGAGAAGATGTGATAATCCAAGATCAATTGAGGAACTCCACCATTGGTTATCACTATATTTTGAGTTTTAAATCCATGTTGAGGAAAAATGGTTTTGATTTGAAGGGGGGGATTATTTGGTGTATTTGTGTGCGTTGATAAATAGGCTTCTGCTATTTTATCATCTGGTGTGATCTTAATTAGATGTGGGATTATTATTGAATCTTTGTTGAATTTTCGCAGTGACCTGGCCAGTTTTTTTTTACCCTTTGATTGATATAGTTTTGGTGGATTGTTTCTAGGTTTTTTTGATACAATATTACATATAGCATTAGATACTTCATTAATTCCTCTTGGAATTGGAGGGTTCTGATTAGCTGAATGCCCTTCAGACGCCCCCAATTCCAATCGGAAATGACTTGTGCCTTTTGTGTACATCTCAGTTTCGCAATGATTCATTCCCCATGAAATTGAAGGGTTCTGACCAGCTGAGTGCCCGTCAGACGCCTCCGATTTCATTTGGGATTGTTTCATTATTTCTGAATGTTCTATGGAAATTCAAGAAACAATGATTATTTTGGTGAGATCTACTAGATTGATTTATTGATATGTGAGAAAGTTGTCTGGTATTTGTTTTGGTGAAAGTGATTTCAGTCAGCATTAATCGACCTATTTCATGATAAAATTAATAAGGGTAAAACTTTAAGATATAATTTCAATCAGCAAAATGAAATGAACAAAAATAAGAAACAACAGAAACAAATAAAGAAAAATAAAAAACAAAATAAAGAAATGAAATAACAGTATTGTTCTACCTTTAAGGACAAGATCCAAGAATAAAAATAATAAAACTAGACTGAGTTAGAGAAATGGTTTTGCTGATTGATATATGAGACTAATAATAAAAAATGTTTTGAAGGTGAGTATGATAAAATAAAATAAAAAATATAACAAGATAAAAATAAAATAAAATAAAATAAAAAATAAAAAATAAAAGTACCAAAGCTGATGTGTTTGATTATATTTTTAACCTTTAAATCTGAATATAAGAATAATAAAAATCTGGAGGAGACTGAGTAAAATAAAAGAGATTAATGTGCTGTGAATTTTGATGTTGAATGAGTTGAAATAAATAAATACCAAAGTCTTCTGTCCAGTTCACAAAGACCTTCTTATGATTGTATCAGAAATAGAAGATGACACCTGTGTCACGTAAAAATCTCGGTTAATAACCGAGGAAAAAAGTTCCCTATCCTCGGTCAGTAACCGGACTCAGGCAGAGCTGAAAGGGCTAATAGGTACAGCTCTTCCAGCTCTCTCAACCATTCAGCAGGGTATGCTTTCCACCCACACCACATGGATCCAGCTCACCCAGCTCCTTCTTGAGCATGTGACGTCAGCTCCTCCGGCTCCACCATTTCCCAAAGTAGTCAGCTCCCCCAGCTCCACTCTGGCAAAAAAAAAGCTCCCCCAGCTCCACCCTTGAAAATAAAGCAGCTCCTCCAGCTCCAATCTAGCACAACTCCACCCTGAAACAAAATGGTAGCTCCACCCAGGAAAAAAAAGGCAGCTCCCCCAGCTCTCCCTAAGCTCCCCCAGCTCCACTCTAGCAAAAAAAAAAAAGCTCCCCCAGCTCCACCCTTGCAAAAAACGCAGCTGCCCCAGCTCCAACCTGGAAATATCAAAACCCCCAGCTCCCCCAGCTCCATCCTGTTTACAAAAAGGCAGCTCCCCCAGCTCCACCCTGAAACAAAATGCCACCCCGGGGCAAAAAAAATGCTCCCCTAGCTCCCCCTTAGCTCCCCCAGCTCCCCCTTAGCTCCCCCAGCTCCACTCTATCAAAAAAAAAGCTCACCAGCTCCACCCTTGCAAAAAAAGTACCTCCTTCAGCTCCAACCTGGCACGAAATCCCCCAGCTCACCCAGCTCCATCCTTTGTGAACAAAGGCAGCTCCACCAGCTCCACCCTGAGAAAAAAAATCAGCTCCCTCAACTCCACTCTAGCAAAAATAAAAGCTCACCCAGCTCCACCCTTGCAAAAAAAGCAGCTGCTCCAGCTCCAACCTGGAAATATAAAAACCCCCAGCTCCCCCATGAAAAGAATTGGGATGCCCTAAACACCAAACCAGCTTTTTATTTCATTTACAATAAAAAGGCATAAGTATTTTAACAAGCTAGCATCTTTTAAGATATCAAAATAAACAGAGCTAAATGAAATACCAACAGGACTCTTTTAATATTATAGTTAATATAATAATGAGGAAGGCATAAAATAAGAAATAGAGACGCAGAACTGATGAAACAAAATAATTAGAAAATATTTATTTTGAGTTCTGAGTTGATAGTTTTTGAGTATCTTACTGTTTTGAGACTTGAAGATATCTGAATTCTTTTAGGAGTGTTTTGATTTATACTAGACTTTCTTGGCTGTCAAAATATTCTTAATTGTTAGTTGATTTGAAGTTAATTTGCTGAGTATTGAATAACATTACCAATTCAGATTTGATTTTGATGAATAATTTTAGTCTTGAGTTTTAGGTTGAAAAAGTTGAGAAATATTTTCTTAGGACAAAAATCAATAAAAAGTAACGGAGTAAGTTTGAACTTGAAAGGAAAAATTTGATTGTTCAATTTGAAGTATTCACACTCCTAGGATAAAATTGGTTAAGATGAATATGAATTTCAACACCCCAGCTCCATCCTGTGTAAAAAAAGGCAGCTCCCCCAGCTCCGCCCTGGAACAAAATGCCACCCTGGGGCAAAATAAAAGCTCCCCCAGCTCCCCCTTAGCTCCCCCAGCTCCACTCTATCAAAAAAAAAAGCTCCCCAGCTCTGTTAGAATTTCATTCTTTTGTGCCTCTTTGAATCAAAACTCTTATTTAGTAAAATTAAAATAAAATCTTAAAAAAATTATTTACATTAAAAATTCTAATAAAATCATATAAAAT
>JNCO01007686.1:0-11983 GCA_000785685.1 Uromyces viciae-fabae | reverse complement strand
ATTTTATTTGAATTTAATTCTAGGATTCTAGACTTTTATGCGTGAAGAAGATGACATCATTTTCTTCATAATTCTTTTTGAATTATCCTGGGAATAATTGTCTGTAATTATTTTCCCATGGTTCTAAGTTGTTTAAATTGTTACAAGGTCGAGGAAAATTGTCTAAGTAGGTATGTGTACCTACTGTTTAAAAACTTCTCCAGCCCATAACTTTTAAACTAGAGGAGCTATGTCAATTCTGACTGAATTTCATATATGGACATATTATGGAGTATGTTTTAATCATACTCTAAGCGCCTATATCTAAATTATAATTATTTCTGCTTTGTGTAATAATTATTCTTGTGGGCTAAATATCTCAAGAAGGGTTTAGAATTCAAGGGTGGCTCCGCAGAGTGACCTGGGTTAGTTTTTGATGAGGATTCAGAAAATGTAATAATATTTTATGAATTCTTTATAATAAAAAAGATATTTAAGATTTCTTATATTAATATCTAATATTTATTATTTTGTAGGTTGTTTTGGATAAGTATTTTATCTCACAACCTGACACTCCGGCTATATGCTCCTGTTAAATCAAAAATGGACTCCATATTTCAATTCAAATCTTGTATTCCATACCTCAAGCAAAAAAAAATTGGCCAAATGAACATCAAATTCAAGCAAACACCAAGATGATAGAATCCAATTATCCACTTTTCACTGAATGTTTTGGATTTGAAGATGGCTTGAACTAACCAGTGCTGGTTTCTGATGATGATAAGTTTTCTATTCTTCTTTCTTATTTTTTCAATGGTAGTTAAAACTGATGCATTGCTCTCATAGTATTCAAAATGCATATTATAATGGGTGGAATTGGGCTCATTATTTCAGAAATTTTCTTTGTTTTGCACCTGACACAACACTCATGAGTGTAGATGGCAATGCCCCACAGGCTCCTGGAATGACAGAGTTATGGCTCAAAAGTTATATGGAAAGCTTCTCACATAAACTTCACCTGGTTTTAGAATCCTCCGCAACACGGCCTTCCCACACAAAGCTAGATGGATAGAAAACTGAATTTTGGCATCCATAAACAAAGGGGATGTCCTTCCTGGAAACCCAGAAGAGTATGCAAGATTATTATGTCTTAATAGACAAATTATCTGTGCATGTCAAGCAGCCAAATGGGAAATGCACACCATAAAAGTTTAACAGCTGGATTTGCTCTTCACTTAGATAGATGGATGTTAAAGAGGCGCTTGACAAGATTGAGTATCTAGGAGAGATTCTAGAACCAGAAGAACATTGAGATAGATTTCTAGTAAGGTAGAAGATATTAATAATGAATCTCTCTACAAGGATTGTTTGAAATGAAGATGAACAAATGAAGAATGAAAAGGTAAGAAGCAAATTGAAATGAAAAAGAATTGAAAGTTTTGATAAAAGTTACTCACCTTGTGAGGTAGAAGATATTAGTGATGAATATCTAATGTACCAAGTAAGTGAAGGAAAATTATTCAAGTTTAAATGATTATGTAATCATGGAATCTAATATGAGTGAAATCCTAAAAGGGAGGAGTTTCAAATTATCTCCTTCTAAAAAAAAAACAAAGAAAGAAGAAGGGGGAAGGAGGAAAAATAAAAGGAAGGAAGGAAAAAGAAAAAAAAGGGGGGGAAAGGAAGAGGATAGAGTTTGGATGGAAGCCAAAGGGGTTGAGGAACCATTTTCTTGATGTCCAGAGTAGAAGATGGGTCCCTGGTTGTGATGATTCCTAACTGCCTGAAAGGAAAAAAGTGGTTGAGGTCACTGCCAGTACAATTGTATCAGATTCCTTCAACTGGTGTTACATCAGTTGGAAAAATCTGATATTAATCAGACAAAACTGGAATTGTATCTACCTTAAATGACATCGGATCTACCTAACATGATATTAAATCTAAAAAAACAGAAATTTCATCTACTCAACCTATTTAATATCAACACCTGTGATTTTATATCAAATTTTTATGTCTGATGCAACTGTTTAGCCCATGGACATAATGTCAGATAGAAAAATCTGATATAAATTCAGTTATGTTGATATTTAATAGGTTGAGTTGATACAATATCCTCTATGATAGATATAATATCATTTTTGGTAGATTCAATATCAGCTCTAGTAGATACAATACTGGTTTTGCCTGATATAATGCCACATTTTTTTGTCTGATTGAATGTCAGATTTGGGAATCTGATACAATCATCCTTGCAGTGGGTGCTCACACAGTCACCATGGTAATGCTTTACATTTGTAGCTAAAACCCTAAGAAGTGCATTATTGGGGGGAACTTACTTTAGTTAGAACCTCCCCCACCATGTCAGCTGAAAAGAAGCATTTGAATTTTGAAACATGCACTTTTGTATGCCATTTGTTGCTGGAAGGAATTTCAAGGATGGTGTTGAGTCTGTTTTTGAAGATTTGGACAATTCTATAAGGACCCTCAAAGCATTCTTTGAGCTTATCCGTCCCGGAAGTGTGTCGGTCCTGCCAGTCGGATGAGTCAAGGAGTACAAGATCACCCACCTGAAAAGGTGGAGCATATCTTTCTTGGTGGTTGTGTTGAACCACCTAGTGTGTATGGCGGGAGAATAAGGTATCTCTGGAATCTGCCCAGGTGCTTTTGCAAAGTTTGATCCAAGTATCAAGTGGTTGAATCAAGGTGGAGTTGGATTTTTTGAGGGGAAAAATTGATGGAGATTGTTCAAAGATAATATTGCAGGGAGATAGCCCTGTGGCAACATTCAAAGCCAAGTTTATGGCAAATTCAGTAGCTGGGAGTGCTTTGAGCCATTGACTTTGCCTTTTTGACCTAAAAGAGTGTAATATTTGAACCACTTTTTTTGTTGGTCCACTCACCATGTCTGTCCACCGTGGGTGAAATGTGGTAGTGATGTTAAATTTGATGTTGGATTGTTCCATCAAAGCTTTCCAGAACTTTGACTTAGGTCTTATCCTGGTTACTGATGATGCTGGAAGGTGATCCAAAGATACTGATCCAACCAGAGAACAGGAAGCTGGCTGTTTTTTCAGTTGTATTGGATTGGTTTACTGGCATGAGAAGAGTAAATCCTGAAAAGCGGCAAGTGCAGGTGGTTAGGATCATTTCATGATGGTTGGATGACTTCAAAGGACCCACAAAATCAATTGCTATATCAGTGAGGGGATTTTGTGGAGAGAATGGGGTGTGCATTTTTCCCAAGGGTGCTGTGGTAGGTGCCTTAGTTTTTTGAAGAAATTTTCAAGATTGAAGGGTCAACAGTACATCTTTCAACTTATGAGGCCAGAAAAATTCATGGCAGAGTTCAGATGTGGTTTTAAAGTTCCCCAGATGCCGAAGGCACAGACGAGATTCTAAAATAAGGTTGTGTCAGACATTGTTTCCCGTCTGGATGACTATACAGCCGCCCACTATGAGACGACCTTGATGTTCCACAAAGTCATCCTGTCAAGGTAAGACTTTCCATAGATATAATCAATAAGGTTTGTTATCATAACCTGAAATGATTTTCAGTTTGAGAGTGTCAAAGAGCGTGCTTCCCATTTCTGTGTAATAAAATTTACAAAACTGAAGATACATTTCTTTTTAGTTAAATCTTTAATAAAATGAAAAACAAACAAAAAAAATTTTATAAAAAAAAATATCTTTACCTGAAGGCAAAGCTTGGTAGTATTTACTTTCTAACGTAATGTATAAAAAGATAATAATAAAAATAAAAATATGACAAGATGATAATAATACAAATGTAATATAAATTAATTTAGAATATTTTTATTTTATTTTGATGATGATAGTAATTTTAAGATAAAGATAAAGAATATTATAGAGCAATTTGTATGCTTGATGGTAGCTCACCAGAAGGCAAAGACCGGAGGTGTGCGGTTTCCATGGGGTGAGAGCTAGGGTGAGGGGTAGATCTAACCAGGTTGCAGGCTGCGACTAATATGAGAAGGCAATTTCAAGAAATCATTTACATAAATTTGATTAATTGAACCAACCTAGTCCAATTTTTCAATGTTCAGAAACTTAAAATCTTTCCGAAAATTGGACCAAAATTCCTAAACTAGGATGCATCAATGAGAAATTTGTTGTTGAGTTTCATACGGACTCACAGACTTGTTGATTTGAGTTGGCTAGTGCCATGGGTTATAATTTCTTGTGTATGTGTGATTTCATGGTACACACTTTGCACTAGCTTCCACTTTGCAAATTTTGGAAATCCTGGTTTTCAGCTCTTTGCAAAAACAAGTTTTCCTCCAATACAGAATCCCTGGAATTTATGGTACACAGCCTTAGAGGTATCTTTATGTGATCACTTTAATTCCTAAATCCTTGCTATCCTTCCTTCTTCAATTTTTTGAAGGTGAGTTATAGTATAAGGTATTTGAATTTTCCATGGAACCAGATTGTATCCATGGATTTATTTCTGTGGACATGGATTCCTCATCCAGGTCATTAAGGATATCCATAGTTCCACATGTTGAGGGGGTGTTCTTTCTCAATAAGATGAGAATTTGATGTCTACAGAGGTATGTGGATTTATTGATTATTAAGCTCAATTCACACTGAGATTTATTTTTGAGTGGCACATTCATATTTACAAAGCACTTGTAATATTGAATTAATGCAATTCTGGTGCTAGTGTAGAACATATTAACTTCTGGGTGCAAATACTTCAAATATGAAGTACATCAAGTAAATCAAAACCTCTAGACCTGAATTTTTTGTTTATAATTTTTTTTATTCTTTTATATTATATTTAGGGAATTACTAAATTCACAAGGTCAGCATGCAATCTCACACATTTTTGCCCGTGCATGGATTGACAACATGCACAAAGTTTTCTGCAAAATCACACAGTTTTTAATAAACTGTGCGTGGAGAAAAATAAAATAACAGAATTCTTTGGGGTTTAAAAACCCCAAAAAATATTCCTCAAATATTTTTGATACTTCTGCTGAGTGACTGGGGTTTTTTTTTTCTTCAAGTATTCTAAATATAAAATAATACCTTCCATTTCTTAACTATAAAGTGTGTTAATAATAACTTTTTTATATTTTATCCTAAAAAATGATATTACAGTTTTTTTAGGGCATTAATTCCTGCACCACCCAAAGTTGATTGCGCGCCGCCTTTTTGACCACCATGGGACATCACTTTTTCTTTATTTTTTTAAAAATACTTTTAGAGGTTCCAAAATCACCAAAATCTTTTGGAAGCCTCCTGATCACCCCTGCTTCACTTTTCAAGCTTTTTAGCTCAAAAAAATATAGAAGTACTCCTTGTTTAAGGAGTACTTTTATATTAATTTTTTTGAGCTAAAAAGGCTCAGAAAGTGAAGCAGGGGTGCTCAGGAGGCTTTCAAAAAGTTCTGGTAATTTTAGAACCTCTAAAAGTATTTTTGAAAAATATTCAGTGCTCAGGAGGCTTTCAAAAAGTTCTGGTAATTTTAGAACCTCTAAAAGTATTTTTGAAAAATATTCAAAAAAAAAGAAAAAAAACCAGACATCCTCTGGCAGTCAAAAGTTGGTGCGCCATCAACTTTGGGTGGTGCAAAAATTAATGCCCATTTTTTTATTCTATTTGCTATTTTTTATTTCTTAATTTTCTTAAATATGTTTGCTTCCTCAAAATTTTAGTAAGCTGATAGGAGTGGAGAGCCCAGTAAGTGAGTCAGAGTAGAAAAAGAGACTTACCTTCAATTCTTTTTCAATGATATGAAAAGGATATACATGTTGTCTCAGAATTATTCTACAGATATTAACTGGGGATTTAAAGACTTATCCAGAGTTCTATTTATAATTATCTGGAGAGCAAGAGCACTCTCAGTCATCACATGTTGAGGTTATAAAATCCCAACATTTTGTTGAAATCAAGGCTCAGAAATTGAAGATAATTTTCATAATTTTATATTTTTATTTTTTAAGAAAAAGAAGAGGAGGATTTTTTTTAAGAAGGGGAACAAGTGTAGCTCACTTGGAATGACTCAAAGAAGTGCAGATGAAATTTATTAATGGTGAGTCAATGATTTTAATTCCAAGAAAACTCAGCAGTATTTATAGTAAGAAAAAAAGAAGGAAACCCTTGCAGTTTTCCAAGGGGTCCAATATGGTTCCAACAACTAGAGAGCCAACAGAAAGATCCAGAGGGGGCCTCAGAGCGGATAAGAAAAATAATAGAGAAAAATAATACAGGAGAGAGAAAAAATAATAGACAAATTTTTAGACTATAATAGAAGAACTAAAAAATGAACAACTATTTTTCAACAACACAGACTGTGAGGTCGTTAAGCTCACAGACAATATTCAAAAAAAAAATAAAGAGAAAAAATTAATAAAAAAAGGAGAAAAGATTTTGAGAACAAAGAAGATAAATAATTTAACTATTTTATTCAGACTGGCTCAAAAGGCTACTGCTGTAATTAAAAACTATTCTTCTCAGACTACCTATTATTTTTTACTTAAGACTAATTTTTTTAACTTGATATTGAAGAAATAATATTTTTTGAAAATCTCATAAATAAGAAAATGAGAAAAATCTTTTGTTCATGAGGCAAAAACTATCAAATTGTAACACATTTTCTAAAAGCACATGAAGATTCCCTTAAATTAATTGTGGGATATTTAAGGAGGTTTATCCAGGGTAATTGATCATAAAGGTTGAATTAATGTCTTGTGTAGAAATTACTTTCCCTTCATGTCAAAAAGCAAAATGATGATTATATTGTTGAAAGAAGATTTCATGATTTCAAGGAGACTTTTCCTGGAAGTGTTAAATATATTTGAAAAATATAAATCATTTCTATTATTGTGTCAAGAGTGGATATTTATCCTGTTTTTGAATTAATATATTCAATTATAAGTTGAATTAGCTAACTACTAAACTAAAGATATTTAGGCTAAAACTTAAACAAAATATATAAGAAAAATCAAAATAATAAAATAAAACATAAAAGGATGAAGGTCTTTTGGAATATGAAATAGTCTCAAGGGCTGAAATCAGTATATGATTCCTACAAATTTTCTTTCCACTTTATTGTATTTAAGAAGTAGAAACCATCACAAGATGATTAATCAGCAAAGAATTTGAAATCCCATATGTGGTAAGAGAAGAAATAAAAAAAAAAATCATGCATTATTAGCTTGCAAGAACTCAATCATTCCAAGATTATAAATACAAAAGAGATTCATATCCCTGTGGGGAGTGCTGTTTTAAGAAAAATAAAAAAAATAAAAAAAATAAACAAAAAAGAACAATTAGTTCAATTTAACAAAAACAAAAAGATCAATGGACAAAAAACCCCTCCAGGGTGCAGTGACTCACAAAATTTTGGTTGAGATAAATCAGGTTTGGTGAGTTCTATTCTAAGAATAATCTACATAAATAAAAAGCAAAAGTTAGCTTGATACATATATACATATAAAATTTCAATCAATAGATAAAACAACTCTCCAAAGGGTCAGTGGTCACCCTGGAGGGTGTCAGTGGTCACACTAGAGGGTGACTTCCCTTCTTTTTATTCAGTTTTTTTTTCATTTTGTTTGAATTTTCAGTTTTTCTTCATTTTTTTTGCATATTCAGTTTTTCTTCATTTTTTTTGCATATTCAGTTTTTTTTCATTTTGTTTGCATTGAAAAAATAGAAACTTTTCTGGAAATGAAAATTACATTAAAAAGATCAGGGAGTATGTAACTGTGCATGAGAGATATTATCTTGAGAAGCAAGTGGAATTATGGGAAAATATGTTTGATTGAGCAGAGGTGATGTGAAGAAAGAATGATTAGTGTTTAATTTTTGTTCCTTCTGGGTTTTGTGATGTTCCATTCATAGGCAATCTCAAGAGTTATTTGAAATTTAGCATGTCAATCATGGTGTAGCATGTGATCAGCTAAAGTGCTTTTGAGCAGAATTTCTGTTGGTGGTGGAAAGGCCACACTACTTATTAGTGTAGCTTTGGTTAATTTCATCTAATGCTAAAGATATATTGGGCAAAAAACAATTGAACTACACTAAAATGTAGATTTTGGCCTGTAGCATCAGCTAACACTAACGAAATCCTGGGGAAAAAAATCCTTGAAAGAATACCTTACATTTGGCCTGTAGTATAGTGTAGTGTAGCAACCCACCAGTTTCAGTAAGAACCAATAAAATAAATCTATAGATATTTTAAGATACAATTATCAAATTTATTTTAAATAGTTCTTCCATCACTTTTTCTTCATTTTTATGTTCCCTTCCTGGCTGGATCTAGTGTTCACCACTCTAAGACCTGTGGGTTGATCTTACTATCTTTCAATTTCATATTCAAAAAATGAACTGAATTTTTTTCTGAATTTTCATTCTTCTTTTTTAAATAAAAGCTTGGTCTTGGTGTTCAGAAATCTTTATTTCTTCTAAAGAGGAAAGCTATTTTTTCCATGTAAAGTTATGTGGCTGGAATTTTGATATTTTTTCTGTTACAAAAGGTTAAGACTGCTTTTAGGTTGTTGGAATACAGCTTCAGTGGTGATTCTTTTGATTAATATCTTTGCATCAGTAAGCTAGCTGCCTCATTTTTCAATTGACTACATCAAATTTTCTCTGAATTTTTTCTATCCTTCTTTTGCTCATAAATAGGTGAATGCACTACCCTTGAATCACCCAAGAGATTATGCCGCAATGTCATTGGTATATTCTCTGAAAAGTATTTTCAAGCTCCAAATCAAGTTTAGCAGTCTCTGAAGCACATGATTTCCCTGGCATGATGGGTTCAATAAATTTTATGCACTAGGGCTAGAAGAATTGCCCCATCACTGATAAGGGTCAATGCAAAGGGAAATAAAAATAAGTGGAAAGGGAGGAGTGACTGGAGTGGTCAAGGTAATGGTTGCTAGATTGCTGTTATTATTAGTTTTAAATTCAACTTGTTGTTGGGATGCATGCCATTTTGGGGTATCTTTCAATATCACCCAACAATGTTCAAGATTGAAAGAATTCTCATTAATTCTTCTGTATAGTTCTATTGAATCTGGGAGCTGAAAAAATGATCAAAGAAATGAAACAAATCAATTAATAACCCAAAAAATAACATAAAATTGACAAGGAACAACAAATAAACAAACAATAAGGCAATAGACTAACAATATTATCCTGGTTCTTGGCAATGGCAAGTTTCCACTCTCTAGTTGATGTTCCGCTTGAGCCTAGAAAATGGTGAATTGGTTGACAATTTGGAGGATGTGGCCCCATTGTTATTCAACCACATTCTTCAACCACACCAGCGACACCTTGAAATCTTTTTTTAATTTTATTATTTTCATTTATGTCTTCCACTAGTTTGGTGTAGGTGGTATGAACATGTTCCCACAATTTTTCTGTTTTCTGACCTGCTCCAATGATGCTTTCAAAACTTCTGTTCAACCAAGAAACACACAAGGCTTTGTCTTATTCTATGGACCAGTTTGGTTTATTTTTGGGGGTGGGCCACTCAGGATTCTTCTGGCTCAATTCTTGGAGTCATTTTGTTCAGGCGGCCTGGGTTTTTCGGCTTGGGTGTTTTTTCTACCGTAGGCAATAATGCTTCTCAAATTGGATCAAGTGGAACAATCCGGCCTGGAGTTGTTCTGGTCCTCTAACGGGCCCACCATAAAGCTGACAAAGCTCCCAAGGGTGGTGTTTTTTTCTTTTTTTTAAATGCAATTGGTTTTACATTGCAAATTGTAGTGTATATCATGTGTAATGAACAAAAAAAAGGCATCTAATAGGCTGAAAAATAATCTGTAACATAGAAAATGCCAAGTTTGTATTTTTTTAAATTTAATTGAACAAATATAGTGGAAAAAGAAAGGGTAAAAAGAGAAAAAAAGAAGAGAAATAAAAAAGAAAAATCAATCATTAAGCATTCCATTGCTGTCTCTTGCAATTGGTAATAGCTTGAATCATTGTAGGGCAAGATTGGGACCATGGGTTGTGATTGAAATTATTTTATAAAGTGTTGACCTTTTTGCTTGATGTTTTTTTTTCACCTGGAATATAAACACAGCAGTTTGAAGGAGGATTTGATAAAATTGTACAGTTGATGGATTCATGATTACCATGACACTTGCTACAAAGTGGATTATTTTTACACCAATCAGAAGTATGACCTATTTTCCAAAATTTAAAGAATTGAGGGATAGATCACATATAGTGAGCTCCAAAATTAATTACATTTTGTAAAAAAAAAGGATTGATCATTCAATTTTGTGGGAGATTTCTTTGTCTAGAAAGTTGACAACAAGAGACACATTTTTGGTACCTTCACCCAAGGGGTTAACTAACCATTGGGTTGATTGAATGAAGGAAGGATCAATATGATTTTGACTACCACACTCAAATAAGTGAGACTGGTTGCAGTGCAATGTAGTAGTATCAGGAAGCGACTGGGAAATGTTTTCAAGTCTGAATGAAGACTTGTTGTCCATTTGTGTTTGTTTGTAAGAAGCCATTTTGCTTTAGCACTAGATGAAGTGTGAATCTTCCATTCTTTGGATGGAAGCATAACAATTCCTGCTACATTGTGAGGCTGTATGACTACACTAGTGTATCTCTATTGCCTTTTTAGGCTGTGTTACACTAGAAACAAAGAAAATACAGTAAATAAATTTATTATATTATTTTAGGATACTTAAATAATATTAATATTATTTAAGCAGTGCTTACTTTCAACAGAAAGTGTCTTCACCCAATGTTTGGCAAGCCTGCTAAACTGGGGAGCCCCTTTTTTCATAAGGAGAGGTAGAAAGGAGCTATGCCTGACTATTCAATTGGTCTTACTGTGACAAGCCAATTGATAGAGTATTATGGAATACATAGCCCAGCCCTCTTTATTATTAAGAGAGGATTTCAGCCAGATTAGGGGAGCTATGAAATAATAAGGGAGAAGTTACTGCAAGTCAGAGAATGGGTTTTTACCCTTGTTTATGACTGGAATTAGAGTTTTTCTCTTTTTTATTATTCAAATAAGTTCTGAAGATTAAGGGCAGAGTATGGAGGGGGTATTTATACCTGTTCATCCATAACTCCGTCATTTTTCAGAGGTACCTGAATTCTGAGAAGAATTCTTGATGATGACCTCATTTTTTAATGATCTGAAATTATAATGTCATTCTTTCACAGTTATTGGAAAATTATTATAAAGGTAAATTATTTACCTTGATAAAGAATAATTTAGGAAAATTGATCTTCCAATTTGGAAGATTTTTTTTAAACTTAAATTTTTCATGTAGATGGAAAACTATTTTACAATTCTAAATTCACTTTCTTAATAAATGAAATAAAAATTAATTATGATTTCAGGGGGAGTTGAACCTAGGCTCTCAAGGATAGAGTGTGTGTTATGCTTTTGCTCCAGCTCTATACTAGGGAGAAATTTGTTCAATCTCTCATTTTTGGCACTTTGCTATAAATACAAAGTAAAAAATAAAATAAAACATAGAATCAAATATCTTCAGCTTCTCTGGACTATGTTAATAGTCTCAGATGCTGACATACATCAACAGGTTGAGAATCATATTGAGAATTAGTTGAAGCATTAAGTGAGGTTAAGGTAAAATTGATCTTGTGGGTAATCTAAGAAGCAGAGAATGTGTCCAAAGCTGAGAAACCTCAAGGAGTATGAATGACTAAGCTAGAATTTTTGAATTCAATTAATTCCTTGTTTGATGGCACCGGAGGGATTGGATTCTTGTTTGATGAAATATTATGAAGTTAAGCATTCTTCTGTGAAACAACATAGGCCCAGCTCACGGCAGCGGTGGGCAGATACGTTCTCCATATGGATAACTTTGAATGTAACATAAATTTTACAGTTACGTTATCTTCCAGTTCCAGATACCTGTCCACAAGTTACGATATCTCCTGCAGAAAGAGGGCTCCTTTTTTGCTAGTTACGTTCCCCAGATAGTCTACAGAAACCAGGTTATGTTACATTTTTGCCCAATTT
>KN362826.1:0-11659 GCA_000785685.1 Uromyces viciae-fabae | reverse complement strand
GACTGGTGCTAGCTTTTGCTTTGATTCTGATTAAGACTGAAAATAAAAAATAAAAAATAAAAATGAAAAATAAAATAAAAAATTGAACATTAGTGTTTTCTTTTAGTTATTTGATGATTTTATTGAGTTGTTGAGAATCATAAAATACCAGTGTCTTGAATCCAGAACTCTTTCACTCTTGGCTTCTTGATTTTGATCTTGTTGATTTTTAAGAAGATGAGAAAAAAAATAAAAATAAAAAAAAATTTGAAGTATGATTAAGCCCAGAATTTTTCAAGTTAAGCCTTTTGGCTAATACTAGTCTTGAATGTTGACACACCCCCATGCTTGATGCCGCTAGAGCTGAAAGCAATTTAGTCATTAATGGTCTTCAGAGCTCTTGTTATTGAAATTCTTCCTACTGGTTTTGTCAAAAAATATGCTAAATTCATTGTGGTTTTTATGTATTCTAGTCTTATTTTTCTTAATTTAATTTCATTTCTAATAAAGTGAAATTTCAATGACATGTGTTTTGTTTTAAAATTATTGTGATTTGATTCATTGTTAGCTAGTTCTATGGCACCTTGATTGTCTTCATAAATTTCATTTCTAATAAAGTGGAATTTCAATGACATGTGTTTTGTTTTAAAATTATTGTGATTTGATTCATTGTTAGCTAGTTCTATGGCACCTTGATTGTCTTCATAAATTGTTTTTGGCAATGAAAATTGGATATTAAAAATTTTATTAAGCAGGATCTTAAGCCACATTATTTCCTTTGTCACGTAACAGATTGCTCTATACTCAGCTTCAGTTGAAGAAAGTCAAATAGTTGACTGCTTTTTAGACCGCCATGATACCACATTGTTATTAAAAATGACTAAACAGCCTGAAATTGATCTACTAGAGTCTGGACAATTGGCCCAGTCTGCGTCTGTGTATGCTAGTAAAGAATTTATTTTTGAATTATTTTTCCTGATCTTAATGCCTAAATGTTTTGTGTGCTTGAGATATTGAAAGATTTGCTTAGCTGCTTCCCAGTGATTGATTCCAGGATTAATCAAAAATTGAGAAAGAGAGTTCACTGCGTAGGTAATGTCTGGTCTAGAAGTTGTGCTCAAAAAATTAAGAGCTCCTACTACTGTTCTAAAATTAATATTCAATTTCTTGAATTCTTCTATTTGTTGTTTGTTTGCTTTGATTAATTTTCCTTGAGGATTTAGAGGAGTTTTCTTGGGATATAAGTCATTCAGTTCAAAGCGCAATAGCATATTTTCAATATAATGTTCTTGATTTATTAAAACTGAATATTTTTGTTGCGTAATTTTCATTCCAAGCAAGAAAGCAGCTTCCCCTAAGTCTTTGATTTGAAATTTTTCTTTCATTTGATTTTTGAAATTTGTCAGGATCCTTTGAAAAAATAGCTATATCATCTACATGTAAGTATAAGAAAGTTCCTTTTTTTCCAGAAAACACACGGCTCTGCTTCACATCTATGAAAACCAATAGAGAATAGCCATTGAGACAAAGTTCTATGCCAAGCTTGTGGCGCTTGTTTAAGACCATACATTGCCTTCTTGAGTCTGAAAATTTGATTTTCGTTAACTAGAACACCAGGAGGAGCATGTCGAAAAATGTCTTCATCAAGAGTTGCATTCAGAAAAGCGCTCTTGATTTCAATTTGATGAAATTTTAAATTGTTGTCCAGTGCATAAGAAATTAAGATTCTAAGAGAAGTCAGTTTACCAGTGGGAGCAAAAGTAGTATAGTAATCTTTTCCTTCAATTTGTCTAAATCCTTGAACACATAATCTAGCTTTATATTCAATTGCTTCATTCTCAGAATTTTTATTAATTTTAAACACCCAAGTACAATTGATCAAATCATCATTACTTATGTTGTCAATCACTTCCCATATGTCATGATCCTTCATGTTTTTCAGTTCTTTCTCAATTGCTTGTTGCCATTTCTCAGACTCATTGGAATTAATTGCTTGATAGTAATATTTTCGCTCAGAAAATTCAGATTCAGCAAGATTGATATTAATTTGATTTCCTCTTCTGTCAACGTCAAGAATGTTCCTAGTTTTTATTTTTGAGGATATATCAGGTGGAGCTAGACCAGGGGCTTCTTGTTGGTTGTTTCGAATAATTTCAGGTTCATTGGTTCTTGCATAATTCATATTTTCAGTGTCATTACTAGTTAAACTGGAAATCTGATTATTCTTCTCATTGACTTGAATTTCTGCTTCAAAAGGTAGGAAAGGATCAAGATTGTTTTGAAGAATACTTGTTATTGAACCAGGAAAATAAACTTCCTTAAATTTATTTTCTCTAGTTGAAACAATTGTGCCCTGCATATTAATTATTTTGTACGTTGAAAAGTCATTAACATACCCCAAAAAAATTCCTTTTTCCGCCGTGGGAGCTACTTTTCTATGTCTAAATTGTTGAACTTTCAAATAATAAACAAGACAGCCAAATGTTTTTAGCTTTTTATAATCAAATTTTCTGTTAAACCACGTCTAATAAGGAATATTAAAATTTCTTGATCTAGAGGGTAGTACATTGCACACGTCAGTTGCTGTGTTTACTGCTTCAGCCCAGAATTTTGCAGAGAGTTTTGATTGAAAAAGTATACATCTAGCTTTCTCAATGATATATTTGTTTGCTCTTTCAGCCATACCATTGTTTTGTGGAGTATAAGGCGGAGAAAAATGATGAATGATACCAGACTCAGTGCAAAAATTCTTGAATTCAGTGCTATTAAACTCCCCTCCTCCGTCAGAAATAATTGTCTTAATTTTCTTTTGTGTCTGATTTTCTGATTCAATTTTAAAATTCTTCACTTTTTCAAGTACATCACTTTTGTTTCTAAGAAAGTTAACTACTTTGTATCCAGAAAATTGATCTATAATTGTTAAGAAGTAAGAAGCAGCTGAAATAGACTGAGTTATAAAAGTTCCAACCACGTCCATGTGTATAGCCTGTAGAACTTCTTTTACTTCTTTGAATTTATGCTTAAAAGGTAATTGTTTCATCTTACTTATTTTGCAAATCTAACAGTCAAATTCTTTTTCATCAGGGAATATTCTTCTCAAGTAATTGATGTGTGGATTACCTAGTCTAGCATGCCAATCAGAATGTGTCTCACAAGATAAATAAGAGAAAATAGAATTTATTTCTCCAAAGCAATCAGAGTCAATTTCAAACAAATTATTTTCTAATTTGGTATTCAATATGAAATTATTGTCTATAGTCATTTTGGCTAGATTAGATTCAGAATTTTCTTTTTCAATTTTTAATGATGTATTGAATAGTCTTGGAATGGAAATCAAGTTTATATTTAAAGTTGGTACATAAAGAACATTTTTTTCAACGTGATTTTATTGCCAGATTTATCTCTTAATAAAGCAGTTCCCATTCCTTGAGCATTGAGTTTTTTAAGATCATTACCAGTAGTAATTTTTAAATTAACAGAAGACTCTAGTTTAATTAATTTCTTATTGTTTACCATATGATGAGTTGCATTAGAATCAGCCAAAGTAGATTTAGAAAGACTAGACAAGCATTCATTAGAAAAGCAAACAGCATCTTCAGCAGTAACAGAAAATAAAGAGGGAGTGACTGAGTTTAAAGTTGATTTTACTTCAGTATTATGAGTTTGATTATTGGGCTTTGGTCTAAGTTCAGGATGAGCAGTCCAGCATTTTTCTTCAGGGTGTTGAGCAGCAGGATTGTGTTTACCATTACTACAAGCATTTGGATTTCTATGTCTAAAATTTCTTTTCTTAGTGTTTCCATCTTGATATAAAGCAGTCACAGTTTCATTTTTTTCTTTAGTTTGAGTCTTAGAGATTTCATTTCTAGTTTCCTCAGCAAAAACAAATTCTTGGAGCTTAGTCAATGTGGTTTCAGGGTAAGGGGCTAGATCTTCATTTAAAACCATAGTATCCACAATATTCCACATAGATTTGGGAAGCTTAGCAATATAGAATAGCACAAGATGTTTTCAGGTACACCAAGATCCATGAGAGAAACTTCCTTGAGTATTTTTCTGCAATTTCTGATGTAAGTGTCAAGACTTCCAGACCATTCCATTCTCATAAATTTAAGCCACACTCTTGCTTTGTTATTGTAAGATTGAGAAGCATATCTATTCATAATGCTTAACCATAATTTGTTGGGATTCTTAGAGTTTCCTAGGTTAACTACTGCATCAAAAGCTTCGGGAATTAAATGATTCATTAAAATTAAGAAGGCTTCAGTTTTCTTAGCTCTAGCAGTGTTGGCAGCAGCACCAGTGAGTTCTTGATCTTCTGCTTCTAAGCAGTATTTGAGTAAGTTTTTATGTTGCAAAAAGATTTCTATTCTAAAGAACCATTGTTGAAAATTTTCTCCAGCGAGGGGAGGGATAGCTTTGTTTACTAGTTCTGAGTCAGTCATTTGAAAATATGTGTTCTTGTTTAAGTCTAGAGAGTTGTAGTCTATTATATCTGAGATCTGTCCTTATTTCGAGTTTCCAGAAGAGACTCTCTCAGTTCGGTTGGTAAAAACGGTGTCAACTAGTCGGATTTGAAGTTGTTATGCAGAAAGGATAAACACAGTTTAATCAAAATAACGAGTGGCTAGACCGATAGGCTACAGCGATATAATTTGAGTATGTATCCGATAAGCTTTAACCAATTAAGTTTCCGATTTGAAAGTCAAGACTGTAAATCTAATAAGTTGGAAACTTAAGGAATAGATTTCAGTCAGAAAAATAAAAAAAACAACAAGAATAAAAAAATGAAAAATAATAAAGAAGAATAAAAGCGCTACCTTAAGGACAGATTCTAGTATAAAAAAGATAGACTGAGATTTTTAGACTAATAATAATTTTTAAGACTGAAATGAAAAACTAAGAAATAAAATTTTAATCTTGATGAGTCTTTTTGATAAGAATTTTAATAATGAAAAAAATATAAAAATAAAAATACCAATGATTAAGATTATTTTGATCCAATGTATGGACTGGTGCTAGCTTTTGCTATGATTCTGATTAATAAGACTGAAAATAAAAAATAAAAAATGAAAATGAAAAATAAAAAATAAAATTGAAAAGTGTTTTCTTTTAGTTATTTGATGATTTTATTGAGTTGTTGAGAAAAATAAAATAACAGTGTCTTGAATCCAGAACTCTTTTACTGTTGTCTTCTTGATTTTGATCTTGTTGATTTTTAAGAAGATGAGAAAAAAAAAAAAAAGAAAATTTTTTTTGAAGTATTATTAAGCCCAGAATTTTCAAATTTAGGCCCTCTGGCTAATACTAGTCTTGAATTTTGACACAATAGTCAAAAGTATTCTATACAATACTATTTTTAGGACCCCCAACGTCGTATACGACAATTTGGTGGGCCCACAGTATCGTATACAATACTTATACGATAGACTATTGTGGTTTTAGCGCCCCCCCCATTTTGATTTCTTCAGTATCAATATAATGACCAAATATTTCAAGATATTGCATTGATTTGCACCAACCTATGGCCCACATAGTACCAGCAAAATATCTTCCTTCTGCAGCAATCAGATTGAGAAATTTTTTTATTTTTTAAGGAAAGAAAGAAAGAAATTAATATCATTAGGTTTGTTGTTGTTTATGGTGGTGAGATCAGTAAGATGAATGTCTGCTATGATTCCTTTGTTTTTAATGTTATTCTTTTGTTGAAAATTGGAACGTGTCCATGATTAAAAAGTCGAAATTTATTTGGATCTCTAACAATTTTGGTAGCATTTTCTCTCAGTAGGATTTAAGTTTTTCATATGGCTCATTGTTCTCTTTAGCTATTATTCTTTCTTGTTTTTGTTTCAGTTTATCAGCAGTTATTTCTGGGAAAAGATTGAGACGTACAACATTGACATTGTGAAATTCAGAGCCAGTGGAACAAGGATTATTAGTAATTACATTATTCATCGCATCAATATTTTTTTGTTTTCTCTTTTTGTTCCAGTTACAATTCTTTTTTTTACGTAGTAAAATATCTGCAGCTGAAGTATTTGGCATCGTCCTCCTTTTCAAATTATAAAAAAAACAAAAAACAAAAAAACAAAATAAAAAATATTAGTAATTCAAATCATTTCAGAAAGCATTTCAATCCCCCCAATACCAATTTTGTGCAGGTAATATGTGTTACGTGGTATTTTGTTTTGAACAGTATAGAAAAAAAAATCCCCCAGTACCAATTGTGTGCAGGTAATATGTGTTGTGTGGGAATTTGTGTGAAAAAACAGAAAAATAAAAACAAAAATAAAAACTGACAATGAAAGCGGATCATCCCAAAATTTAATTCCTGTTGTACATACAAAAGAAGAAAAAAGTCAAAAAAAAATAGTTATATTTCTTTGAAAACAAAACATCAAAAAAAAAAAAAAAATTTAAATAGAAAATACTAAAAAAAATAGTATTTACAAATGAAAAAGAAAAAAAACCATGGCCCCATGAGGCCATGGCAGGCCATTTTGGAGCCAACCAATGGCTTTTTTGGCTCTACAAGGGCCAGCCAAGTGATCAGCTGGCTCTACAAGGGTTGGCCGGCCCCTGTAGAGCCAACTGAGCTATTGGTTGGCTCTATTAGCTCTACAAGAGTCAATCAACTCTTGTAGAGCCAACTGAGACCAACCCTTGTAGAGCCAACAGATGCAATCGGTTGGCTCTACAGGGGCCAATTGACCTTTTTAGGGTTGATCGGCCCCTTTGAAGGGTTGATTGGCCCCTTTGAAGGGCCAATGGAGGGTGGCAGGGAGGTTCTAGGACTCCCTGCTACCCTTGTAGGGTTGGTTGAGGCATCAATCAACCCTACAAGGATCTAGGCAGGGAGAGCGACCTTCCTGCTCACCTTGTAGGGTTGATTGATGCATAAATCAACCCTACAAGGGTCCTGGCAGGAAGGAAAACATCCCTGCTGCCCTGGAAGATATAAAAAAAACTCCAGAGCAGCAGGGACGGGAAAAAAAAAGGGAAAACAAAACCAAAACAAGCGGGATGATGAAAAAAAAAGATATGAGTGAGACAAAAAAAAGGGTGAGTGTACCTGAGGTGTGAGTAAAAATAATTTAAACCAATAAGACGAGTGATTTTAATTTAAACCAATGAGAGTTGATCTAAAACAAAAAAAAGAAAATCATTTTTGTTTGCCTTGTTTAGAAAATATGATTTAAAAAAAAAAAGTACAGAGTTGAGTGAGTGAATTGGCTGTTGAGAAGGATTATTGATTGGTAAGATGATTGAGTTGTGTGAACTGAAGAAATTGAATATGAATTTTTGGTTTGAGTAAGTGTTTTTTTGTCGGTTGGTTGAATGTTTTTTTTTTGTTTGAATTTTTTGTTGTGTTTTGAAAAAAAAAAAGTTTGTCGAGTTGTTTAAATTTTTTGTTGTTTTTTGAAAATAAAAAAAGTTGGGTGAGTTTGTCTTTTGAAAAAGAAAAAAAAATTAGTGAATTTATTTTTTGAATAAATAAATGAAGTGAATTGTTGCTAATTTTTTAAAGAGAGGGTAAACGGAAATGGTTCCATTCTTATGATTTAATTATTTCATCAGCATGCAATACATCAAGAGTGAAATTAAGGGAAATTTTAGTGAAAATTGATTTACTAATGTGAGACAGATAGAGAAGATAAGATAACAAAATGATGTTTATCTTTCATTAAAGAGAGCTAGTGTCACTGGGATTAATTGTGCTTGCAAGTCATTCAATTGAGTAGAAGTTGAAGATGAATTGAATATTTCAGAAGTTGGTTCTGGTTCTTGATCTTTATATAGTCCATCCCATCCATCCTTTAAATTGGCCAAAAGATTGTGAAGAATGATACATGAAACAATCCAACATACAACTGCCTTCATCTCTTTGGGGCTCCTCAACTGAATACACATCTCTCTTAAGCTTGAAAACCTTCCTTTGAGGATGCCAATTGCATTTTTTATCCGTACTCTTGATTGGGCTAGATAATAATTGAATTCTGTCTTATATTCAGTGTGCAAAGAGGATGGTTGGAAAGCTGGAACAACATATTGACCACTGGCATAGGCTGAGTTGGCAAGAAGATACTGTTGAGAATCAAAATGGCTTTGAGGATCTTGATGTATTATCATATGTTGAAACACGTAGGAATCATGGCAGGAACCAGGAAATCCAGCATGATATGCAACAAAAATTTTTTCATGGTCAAAAAGTAATTGAACTGAAACCAAGTATCTGATAGAAATGATAAGAAATAATTTGGTAGGGAACCAAAGCTTGAATTTAATAAAGAATTAAAATGAATGAGTACCTCTTTTTGAGATCAAAATAGTGATTTCCATCCATTGCTGGTTTCTGGATTAGTGGAATTGTTGTGCCATTGACAAATCCAATGCAGCCAGGAAAACCTTCCTCTTGCCTAACCTGTGATGATTCTAGCCGCTCCTGTGTTGTAGGCCATGTGAGAATTCTTGACTTTAAGGAATATATTGCCTTGATTACCCTCCATGTATAATTATCTACAGTGCCATATCCAATTAAGAAGTGGTTATTGATTCTAATTTTAGCAGCTGCATTACCATTTGAACCAAGGCAACATAATGCAACAGCTAATTGGATTGATGGATCTCGTTGAGGATTGTGTGAGTTGTTGTGAAATATGGGATGGTGCTTGATTAAACTTATAAGATTGAAGAAACAGGGCCAGGTGGTATAGAAGAATTGGAGCATACTTTAAGGGGGAAGCTTTTCAATTATTTGTAGTTCATATCTTGGAAGATGGCAAGTTGAAGGTTCCCTGCTAACTAGATATCGTTTTTGGAGCAACTTCTGCATAAAATCTATGTTGAGTTCCAGGTTGGATTCTGTATCAGATGAAGCCATGATTGCCAAGGCTGCAGCATTGAAAAAATTAAGGAGTTGTGTCAGAATTGATGGTTGAGGCATAATTTAAATTTATTTCAAAAGTGGCCAGGGGAAAGGTAGGTTGGTTGAGCTGTTTGGGATAGGGTGATTGATAATTCTGGGTGAAGCAGTTATAATGGGAAGTTTTTTTTTGTGAGTGAACTCAGTGGATGACGTGATGTGGTCAAGTAAATTTGGTAGTTGAGGAGAGATAGATGTGGTGTGATTAATGGTGTGGATTATTTCAAAAAAACCCACTTATTTTGAATTGTCTGGTTTGGCTCAAAAAACAATGTTTTTATGAAAAACTCCATTTCAAAAAATACCTCAGTTAGGTCAAGGTTTTTTGAAAAACTCAAAATTAGAAAGTCGGGTTTGATCCAAAAAAAAGTTTGTGTTTTTAATGTCTGCTTTGGTGATATTTGACACCCCCTATTAGTTATTTTTATTATTTATTTTTATTATTTATTTTTATTATTTATTTTTATTATTTATCCTTATTATTTATTTTTATTACGTAATTTTATTATTTAAGTTTATTATTAATATAATTTAACTACCATTAATTTTGGAGATTGAGCAAAAAAAAATCAATAGTTCCACGTGCAATTTCTTATTTTCTGATAACTGAGGGGATGGATCACTCCACATTGGTGGTGAGTTCTATCCCCTGGAAAAAATTGGACTAACAACTCACTGCTTTAAATAGTCACATTTTGCAATGGAGCGGAATCGTTATGTTACAAGTGCCGTGATAAACCAGGGCTGAAACATCCGCCCTGCGGATGGCCTAAACAGACGCTTGTTTTCTCAACTTGACTACAATACTACACCCTCATTTAGGAACCTCTTCTCACATCCATCAATCTTGGAGATCCTAAACAGACTGTGGATTGTTGAAACAGGCTTGATAAATTACATCCTCACTTCAGCCCCATTGTTCTATTTGTTGGAATTTGGTCCTCATGACCACTCAAGATTCTTTCAATTATGCCAAGCTATTTTTAAATTAAAATATTTTTTATTTCAAGGTAAATTAGTTAAAGAAAAATAGTAAAAGAATTAGAATAAAAATAAAATATTTAAAAATAGATAATAGTTGCAGTAGTATGTGTCACGTAGTCATTGAACCTTGATCATCAGTAGTCAGCATTCTTCTTGAGAAATATTTTTTATATTTTTATTTTATCTTTATTATTTGGGAGTTAAATAAAATGAACTAACGATCCATTTTATAGTGTGAAATATTATTAACGTAGTAGTAAGATATCTCTAGTGTTTAGTAATTTTCTCTTAACTTGTCATTTATTTCAGTGTTAGGTTTTAGAACCACTTTAGACCCTGGCAAGCTGTTCAGGGGGGTTAAACTTGTTTTTTGTTCTATTTAAACTGCTGCTGTCAGTAATAAATAAAAACATTGGTTCTTCTCTTAAAAATCCTAAAACACCTTGAGCCAACCCAAGTGAGATTCTCATCCTCCTTGCCCTCTTCCTTAATCTCGAGTTTCCTTCCTTTTCTTAAAAAGTCTCATTAAAAACAAAAACATTAAAAAACAAAAACATTTAAAAATAAAATTAAATAATTAAAAATTTATTCTTAAAATATTTGTGGTTCTTTTTTCAACACTATTGACTCAAAACTTACTCCAGTAAAAGGTTCAACAGTGGAGACTGTTCAAACTTCGTAATTTTATTTTTAAAGCATTGTCGACCGATGCCTTTTTTTTTTTCATCAAGTAGCCCATGGACCAGGCAGTTACATTTCATCTCACTTACCACGCGGGCCAAGCAGATCGGATTTTTATGTTTACATCATTGCTGACCGATGCCAGTCAAGGCAAAGGGGTTCATTCTTGGATTTGCATTGAAACACCAATTTCATTTGCACATTATGTCCTCAATCCAAGGTTCTTCCCAATGTAAGCCTTTCCAACCGTCATCAACAAGGGAAAGGAACACCTTTTTCTAAGAAGTTGTACACCAATGCCAAACAAACCACATACTGTTGTTATTCATTTTGGTTCATAAAAAACAATCATGGGTTCAATCTCACTCTCATCACAAATTAACCAACATCTAACCCAAAATTTAAATATATAGCGACATCAAAAGAGATTACCTTGTCCCCCAAACTATTCTTTTCATAACCAATTGATTGGTTGCATTCAATTCCCGCTTCATTTCATCAAAAAACTCACCTTGAACTTTCATCATGAACGACTGAACTCCACCATCCTTCATCAGAATCACAACTCTCTTGCACTGTTTTTTTTTTCAATAATGGCCAAAATGTCTTCCGCCCGAAGAATTAATCACTACTATTGAATCTTTAATAGCTTTAGCTGATAAGAGAATCAATACTCTTATTTATTTAAGCATACCTCATGAAGGCAAAGACAGCGGTTTAATATTATTTATTATATTTTTATCTAGATCTAAATTATATAAATGGTTTGATCATTCAGGGAGGATTCATCGTTAAGTCATGATCATCCTTTTGATTTTTTTTTTTTTTTGATTGATTCTTACTTTTTATTCTATCTTTTATTTATTCAATAATTTTCTTTTTCTTGGTACAACAACATTCTCTAAACTTGGAATGTCACTATTACTTTTTTTCATTGACCTCAACTTTACGAACTCAATGCAAATGTGACAGGGGCCTAGATATGGTGGAATGAGTGATACATACGAATTATTAATTGTTGAAAGCGAAGAAGTTTATACATTTATTGAAAAAGTCTGCAATTCTAATTTGATTTTCCTCTTTTAATTTTTA
>JNCO01007683.1:0-11985 GCA_000785685.1 Uromyces viciae-fabae | reverse complement strand
GAATCGGTCAGTCCTGTGGAAGCATCCATCCAGGTACATCCCAGACCTGATCAAGTTGTCAGCCAGTGTATGATCCGTAAATGATAAGACTACAGTACCTGCTTTTTTAGGTACCCCTGCGTTGTTTTTAGTGCCCAACCATCTCAACCGGAATAACTTTTCATGATCGAAGGAATTTTTGTTTGCGATGGTGATTTTGCTGCTGGCGGCCTCTAGGTCAAACGTTAATGGGACTCCGTGAGCTAAAACCGAAAAAGTGCTAGGCGTTGCTTCAAGATCCGGGTGGAGTTGTTTGCTCCATTCATGTTTATTTAAGTTAAGCCATTCTTTCTGCTTCTTGTTCTGTGAGTAAAAGCTGACATCGCCTGATGGAAGAATCCGGACACCTTTAACTATAATTTTTTCCCCTTGAGCGGTTTTTGCATTCAGCGAATTCAAGATTTTGTTCGTTTTCTGAACAATATCACTACAGGATGCGTCTTTCATGGGGTTGGTACCTATCTTGCTGTGAATAATAGTGCGTGCGGGTTTTGCAGCGCGTAATTCGGCGAAGGTCGGAGGAACAAATCTAACCGCTTTTGCTGCTGTGGTGGCGTAACTTTTGCTTGCCGGTGTTGGGGCATTAGTGAGCTGCTTGATTTCCAGTGATTCAATTCTAGTATTCATTGCCTGTAACTGCTCAATCAACATAAGCTGTTGTTGCTGTTGACGTGTATCGCTTTCCATAAGTTTGAGTAAGATTTCCACTGTCATGGCGTCTAGTCCTATGGAGCCGGTGCTAGCATCTTTGGTGGCATCCATCAATGTCATCTTCAAGAAACCTACTAATGGGGATTCGACCATTTGTGGAGTCGGGCGGGCTGGCAGAGACGACTTAGTTTCGTTAGATCGAGGGTTATGGATTGAGTCAGTGATGGTTACTGGATAAGAGGTCGGGTGTGGGGCGGCGGTAACAGAGTTGTTTTGAAGAGTTTGCGGGTCTGCATCTTCCATCGCGTCATCAATTGTCATGGTGTTGGCGTAAGACGCGTTGATTGATGTGTTTCGAGTACTGTTCATCAAGACTGCAAAGGCGTTTTTCGTCGGGATATTTTTAATAGAGATGGGGTCTGGAGGGAAGGGATCAGGGGGGGGCATGGTAGGGTGAGTGGTTGAGAAACAGCGCTAAGAGATGGGAAAATTTTTTTTAAAAATATTTGGGTGAGCGGGGGAAAAAGTGAGGTATAAGTTGAAGGGCAGAAAATGCGCTGACCTCATATATCTTATCATTTATACATGCAGAAAGATTGTTATAACTTTTTTTTCAATATTACAATACTAGTGCAAAAGGTGTAGATACTTTTTGAATGCTTCCATGGTCTACTGGGCAATAAATCAATTTACTTGAAAAAAAAAAAAAAAAAATTGAGTGAACAGTTGTACATATTACGTAATCGCTGTCGTCATCGGTTTTCCCCAATGGGTAAACTCGCTCTATCCTCTTCTTTACTCATAAACTCGTTGACCATACCAAATTCAAATTTATCCATCACAAATATCCAGAAAGCATGTTGGTATTCCTCTCAGATTGTTTTGTAAAATCTTCAGGATATGTACATTGAAACTCATCAGTACTTCATCCCTTCTCTTCTGACAACACTAGGACCACTTCTCTTGATCATCTCAAACAGTATACCACCGTTGTTTGTGACACTGGTGACTTTGAAAGTGAGTATGCCTTTAACCCATCATTCAATATTCCTATATTTACTTTTTCTTTTTTCGCCTTTCCTCATCCGTAGGTATTGCCCAATACAAACCACAGGTTGGCTTGATTTTTACGTTGTTTGTTTTTTAAGTTCGAAGCTAGTCTGACTTTCATCTCTTTTTAAAACAAATAATCACCGGTATATTTTCTTATTTAGGATGCCACTACGAATCCTTCGTTAATTCTTGCCGCCGTCAAGAAGCCTGCTTATGGAAAGTTAATCGACATTGCAGTTCAGTATGGAAAATCTAAAGGCGGGTAAGTAGTATGCGCAACATGGCAGTTAGTATGTTGATATAATTTGCTCTACAATACTGAAAAGCACCTACTTTTATATTGAACTTGCTAATGTAGCTCCTTGGACAACCAAGTGGATGCTACTGTCGACAGACTTTTGGTCGAATTCGGGAAAGAAATTCTTGCGTTGATCCCTGGACGAGTATCAACTGAAGTAGATGCCCGATTCTCCTTCGATAAGGAAGCTACTAAACGGAAGGCTTTACACTTGATCGAACTCTATAAATCAATCGGGATCGATAAGGATCGTGTGTTGATTAAGATTGCTTCAACCTGGGAGGGTATTCAAGCCGCCAGAGAGCTTGAGAAGGATCACAATATCCACTGTAACCTGACCCTTCTTTTTGGTTTCGGTCAAGCCGTTGCTTGTGCTGAAGCTGGGGTCACCCTCATCTCCCCTTTTGTTGGTCGAATTTTAGATTGTAAGTAAACACCCCGTTATCCGAAAACGCTGGTTTGCCTTCAATTTTGATCTATTTTTGTTACTCAGGGCATAAGGCAAAGAAGCCCGATAACTCTTACGAAGGTGCTGCTGACCCAGGTGTCCAATCGGTTCAAAAGATTTACCGATACTACAAGCAAGAGGGTTACAAAACTATTGTGATGGGAGCATCCTTCCGCAATGTGAGTCGCTCGGGTAATAGAATAGACGGTTCATCCTCTCGGATAATTTGAAGACTGAATTTGCTGTATGATTTTAGGTCGGCGAAATAGAACAATTGGTCGGATGTGACTTTTTAACCATCTCGCCTGCACTCTTAGATCAGCTTCATAAGTCAGACAAAAAAATCGAACAAAAACTTAGTGCTTCTCAAGGTTTAGTATTTGCCTAGCTCAATTCCTGCTTTGTTTTCTTCAATAATCAAACCACTCTTTCACTGATTCGATTATTTCTTTATATCAATTCATCATAGCTACCACAGGTGAAAAGCTACCCAAGGTGTCTTATGTTGAGGATGAACCGGCATTTAGATGGGCACTGTTTAGTGAAGAAATGGCATGGGATAAACTCCATGAAGGAATTAGAAAGTTTGCAGAAGATGCTGAATCATTGAAATCTATGTTGAAAGAGAAACTTCAAAAATGAAGTCTCGTCAATTTTCATTGCGTCTCAGCATTGTTTATGTGAACATGATGAAATGCCTAGCCCAGCCTTTTTTTTCTTTCTTGTCGTATTTACTCTTGTTGATTCAACCTACACCTTATACAAGATTATAGTTACAAAACTGAAAAGAAAATTGTGATTTTTTCAATTCTTACTCTTGAGAACAAATTTGTAAATTGTTTGATAAATTCTAAAGTAAACATTGGGTACTGAAAAGCTTTTCTATTGCTGGCAAAAGAGAAAAGATGATCAATTCTGTTCATGCAGAGAACTGGAAAAATCCATTTCAAACGATTTATGAAAAACTCCTACACCTCATTATGCTACAAGAATGGCATCTAGATGAAATTGAAGCTCTTGAGGAACTTAACCCCTCAGTAGGTGCCAACTAATTCTATGGATCATGATCATGATTGTGAGAGCATCCACCCCCGTCGGCCAGCTAAATATTTAGCTAAGCAAAGAGTCCCCCGCGCCTAGATAGCTAAATGGGCACCCGCAACCGCCCCCGTGACTCGGTAAAAGCATAGCTCTAAATAGCAATCTTCAAAACCTTATCGAGGAGCAAGCATCCCTCGTGTCTCTCGATATCAAATCAAAAAAAAAAATAAAAATAAAAAATCGGAAGAAAAAAAAAAAAGGAACAGTCAGCAAATAATTTCCACCATGTCTCAAATTTACAGCTACCTATTGGACTCTGAAGAAGAAGAATTTATACTTCAAATCCTCAACTCAATCCCCAGATCCCCAGATCCCCAGAACCTTTCCTCCCCCAAGGCAAGGCAATCATAAATTGAAATTGCATTGAAGGTCACCAGCGACTCATGAGTGATTATTTCAGTGATGCGTGTACTTACAATAACAGAATGTTTGAGAGGAGGTTCCATATGAGCAAGAGCTTGTTTGCTCATATATGTGACAAGCTTCAAGAGGACCATTGATTCTGGTTACTCAAAGTGGTTTGTTTTGCTTTTCAACTGAATTTATTTATTTTTTCAAATTTCTGATCCCACTCTATGCTTTGCTTTTTTTTTTTAGGACTATTGCGGCCAGATTGGTCTCTCTCCCCAGCAAAAATTGACTGCCGCCATCCAAAAACTCGCTTACAGAACTAGCACCAATTTCACCAACAAGTATGTCTGCTGTGGAATTTATATTCATGTTAGGTAGCGGTGGCAAAGGTGGAGAGGTATGTGGAGCAGTGGAAAGCATTGTGCAAGCTGATCAAATAGCTTTGGCAAAGGTGGAAAGTATCTGCAAAGTTAATTGCCTCAGGATATAATAAAAGCGGAGTAAAAGTGGAGTGTATGGTGTGGAATTTTTATTTGTGTTGGGTAGCGGTGGCAAAGGTGGAGAGGTATGCGGAGCAGTGGAAAGCATTTATGAGCAAGAGCTTGTTTGCTCATATATGTGACAAGCTTCAAGAGGACCATTGATTCTGGTTACTCAAAGTGGTTTGTTTTGCTTTTCAACTGAATTTATTTATTTTTTCAAATTTCTGATCCCACTCTATGCTTTGCTTTTTTTTTTTAGGACTATTGCGGCCAGATTGGTCTCTCTCCCCAGCAAAAATTGACTGCCGCCATCCAAAAACTCGCTTACAGAACTAGCACCAATTTCACCAACAAGTATGTCTGCTGTGGAATTTATATTCATGTTAGGTAGCGGTGGCAAAGGTGGAGAGGTATGTGGAGCAGTGGAAAGCATTGTGCAAGCTGATCAAGAGGCTTTGGCAAAGGTGGAAAGTATCTGCAAAGTTAATTGCCTCAGGATGTACTAAAAGCGGAGGGTGTTGGAATTATTAGCTCTATTATATACTCTCATCACCTTCATTGTTTTTCATTTATTTTTAGTCACTTAAATCACTCTATTTAGATTTATCTTACATAATGCTTTGTCATTATGAGTGCTTTGTCACATCATATTAATACTCTTTAGTCATTGTGCTTTGCCTCAATATAGTATTATTCTAATCTAGTGCTTTGTCATTATCTAGTGCTTTGTCATTATCATGTGCTTTGTCACTCTATCATCTGATTATTTTTATTATTTTACTATTATAATTATGCTTTGTCATAATTATCTTATCCTGATTTTATTCCTTTTTATTATTCTTTTATATTTTTATCTTTTACTACTATGTTGTTAGCCCCCTCTGGATATAGCCAGGGGGTTACTTATTTTATATGATAAATCTCAGATTGAGACTTAGAAATTAAATCACTTAGTCAACTCACATTCTCATCTCGACCATCCTGACTCAAGTCCAACTTATTTTTAAGTTGTCTCTCTCTCTTTCTCTCTCTCAAAGATCAAAGGCTCATAAATTCAACAGAGGGAAAGTGGAAAGTACGGTTTGCGGGGGCTGAGCGGTGATGTGGATTAGGAAATCGGACGTGGGTTACTCAGGAAGCTGCTGCGGGTTCGATTGGTGCTAAGGGCTGCGGATCAGCAGGGGCAGGAGAGGATTGTTCAGCGGATAACGATCCGAACTGGTGGGCTGCGAGAAGTAGGGTGGCGTCGGTCGGCAGTAAGGGTTCCGGAAGTAAGGCGGACGCGGGATTGGTGATTGGGGCAAACAGCTGCAGAGACGAAAACCGCGGGGTACACGGAGGGGAATAGGGTGGTATTGGGGGAACCGGGGTGCGGGATGGGAAGGGAGGGATTGAGAGTTGTAAATAGGGACATTACAATATAGAATACTACACATTTAATTACATTTTTACAATACACATCTTTTACATTCGGTTATTACAGAACATTAAACTTGCGGGAAAATCAGTTTATTGGGAAAGGGAAAATTGTTGACCAAGACTCTTAGGGAGAGAAACTGTGGAAGCGCGAAGGAGTAAGAAAGGGCCAACTTGTTTGGGATTCTTAGTCTAGAGCGTAAGCTTCTCTTAGATCTTGGTTCACTAGTCCTATCAAGCAGAATCATCGAGTTCAAGAACCTGCGGAAAGTCGATTTCGTGTGCAGACACGGATTATATTTCCACATATTGGGGGTCTGGCCGGGAACTCTTTTCGTTTCGTTAAACGGACTATCGGGAAAGCGAGGGGTCAATATTTCTTTTATTTTGTTTCTTCTATACACTTCAACTATTGGAAATGGGCGATGAGGGCATGTACTTGCCAATGGCGGTGGCGTCAAATTTGTCAATGCTAACTCCTTTGCATCGAGGTGGAATGTTGGCGGCTGGACAAGGTCCACCACCAAAGGGGAAGTCGTCTTATTGGGCGCCTGCTATGGAAGAGGAGGTGTCAGATGACAAAATGGTGGGTAAGCCGCAAGCTAATCTGAGGGGTGCGGGGGTACGAGAGATTATCCAGGGGTCCGTTTCAGTGTGGAGACGGTGGATTGATTTCTTTTCTCTTTCGAGGAGGCGGCGGATCAAGAGGGAGCTACGGGTGTGGATATGGTCCTTCAAATTGGAAACTTCATTCCTTCCGAGGAGGACCATTGGGACGTGGAGGAAATGGAGGGGTACAAGTCTCGGGATTGGGACAAGTTAAAGGAGGAAATCTTGGAGAAGTGGGGAAATCGGAGGCAGCGGTTCAGGGAGGTGGATCTGGATTGATTAGCGGCGGATAAGGCGGGTAGTGGTGGAATCAACGGTCAGGAGGAGTTTGACAGCTATGTTTCGGCTTTTGACCAAATCGTTAAGTACCTCAATTGGAACGAGGTGATCAACGGTACCGCGGCTTCTGTTAAGCGGAGTTTCTTGCGCAGGTTGGCCTTGCCAGTGCAGGAACGGGTGCAGTGTCGTTTGTACACTATGAATCTCATCCGGAGGTCGAGGGATGGTGGTATTCTTCTTCCGGATTTGAAGGAGATTAAGGAGGCTGTCAGGTCGGATTTCAACATGATGGAGCTGATGGAGGAGAATGGTGGGGAGGTGATCGTTCCGATGGTGGTGGTACCGGCGGTTAAGGAAAAGACTACGACAATTCTGAAGCCGGAACCAGTCTCATTGGTGGAGGTATCAGAGTTGGCGGATTCATTGATGGATCTCAAGCTTCTGATGCAAAAGGTGGTGCAGAAGAATTTGGGTTCTTCTTCCAAAGTACAGGGTTCGTCGGGTCCAACAACAGGGCAAGGGTCAAAGCCTAATTCGGAGGATGCTCCGCCTTTTGATGCGACAATCACCTGTAAATATTGTGGGGTGGTAGGTCATTGGCACAACTATTATGCTGATTTAACCGCCAATTTGAATGCAAAGCGGGTTTGTATTTATCGGGGCAGCTTTTATTTGCCAGGTCATTGGGACGATCCCATCAAGGTGGCAGTTCCGAGGGAATTGGTGCGGGAGATCTCGGCGGGCTCGGCAGTGAATAAGCCGGAGGTTCAGACTTCTAGCGGTGTGGTTGTGGGATTGGAATGGCGACCACCAGCGGTGCAGGCGGAAATCCGTACAGTCAAGTCAGACGAGAAGGTTATTTCGGAGGGTTTGATTGTGTTCCCATGGAAGTCGATGCTCCAAGGAAGGAAAAGGCTAAGCCACCCGTTGGGATAGCGGCGGGGGGTGGGAAAAAAGAAGGCGGCCGAGTTGGCTCGATGTGCTTTAGGGTTGGACTCACCGGTTTCTCTGAGTATCAGGGAACAGGCGGCGGTATCACCAATGATGACGGAGGAGATGATTTCGGTGATCAGGGACAGCGCTGGGTTGAAAACCGAAGGGAGTCATGCAAATGTCTCTTTCAATGTTAAATCGGGCGAATGTTGCCGCCCTGAGGCGGAACCGTATGCCAAGGTGAAATCCGATATGGCTTCCTGCCCACTTGGTTATGTTCAGATGAACATTGGGGATTGTCAGGTATGGGCTATGATCGACAGCGGGTCGATGGTCAATCTCTTGCCGGCGGAATTGGTTCGGGAGGCGGATCTGGTTAGACAACAGGCTAATATTGGCCTTCGAGGTATCAGCGGGCAGGAGTGTCATGTGGATGGAGTGGTTGAGGGGGAATGGCTGGAGGTTGCAAAGTGCAAGAGGCGGTATCTTTCCTGGCAGTCCGGCCGGGAGAAGTTATCCTTGGACGGCCCTTTCTTTTTGCTTTTAGGGCGATGTTAAGGTTTGACTTAACTAGAAAGGAGGAAATCTTTTTAGTAATTGACAATCGCGGAATCAGATTTGAGACTACAATCTGTCAGCCAATGAGTGGCAGATGGGAGGCGGTGGTTGATCAACTTGGCGGGGAAGGGCAGAAAGGAGAGAAGTGTGATGCTTCCTCCTCGAGGCCGGGTTTTTGAAGGTCGGCCAGGTGGTTTGCACCAGTTCATCTCCGGCTGTGTGCAAATGGTCGACAGAAGAGGAGCGGAAAGGGATAGGTGACATGGAATTTTGGGGGGGAGGCGAAACGGGTAAAAGTAAGTCCTCCCAATTGGGCACCTCTGGGGGTAGATATTATTCTTGTAAAAATTCTACCGAGTGCCACATACATGAGCAGCAGGCTTGCGTCCCGTTAAATCAGGTTTTGGAGTCGCGGAACGGAGAGGAGGAATGGAAAAAGGGGAGCGGGGCGGAGAAGGGAGGGTATGGGGACATTGTGGAGAAGGTGGGTTTGCTTGGATCGGGAGTTAGTAGAGAGTGTTATGTGGAGGCAGAGGGGCTAGAAGTAAGTCCTCACAATTGTGCACCTTCTAGGGTTCTATCTAGGTGTTCCAAAGCATTACCTCGTGCCACATGCGTGAGCCACATGAAAGAATTTGGTTTTGGAATCAGCAGGACTGTGGGAGCGGAGGAAGATGTGGTCAGGCGGGTGGCGGTGAATGGCGGGAAATATAAGCCGGTGGCTAAGAAAGTAAATCCCCGGAACGAGCCGATGCCACAGAATTTGAACCTGCCGCTCCGGCCGCTTGATTGGGGAAGGGATCCTTTCGACTTGCCGCTTCGCAACAGGCCGCTGGATTTCGTGCCAACGGCACAGATTACGGAGGAAAGAATCGCTTCATTGAACTTTGGTCTGGAAGGATGGTTTTGGGAGGAGGAGCAGAAGTTTTTGGTGTGGGTGATTGTGTTAAGGGAGCGGGCGCTGGCATTTGAGCTGGAAGAGTGAGGGTTATTGGATCGGGAAATAGGAGATCCATACGTAATTCCGGTGGTTGAGCATGTTCCGTGGCAGATTAGACCAATTCCAATTCCGGCCACGATTTGGGAACCCTTCATGGAGCTAGTGCGGGAGCGGGTGCGAACAGGACTTTATGAGCAATTGTGTTCCAGTTATCCCAGTCCAATCTTCGCGGTTTTGAAGCAGGATGGGAAAAGTTTGAGGATTGTTCATGATCTTCAGACCTTAATTCGTTAACTATTCTTGATGCAGGTTTACCACCAAGGATTGATGAATTCGTCAAGACAATGGTGGGACGAGTTTGTTACGGTTTGGTAGACATCATGGGAGGCTATGATCAGAGGGAGTTACATCCGGGATTGAGGCTGCTCACTGTGTTCTAGACGAGGATAGGGCGGATGCAGCTTACTCAATTACCTCAAGGCGCAACGAATTCGGTGGCAGTCTATCAGGGGCAAATGGTGTGGATCCTTCAGGACGATCTACCGCACTCGGTTCAGATCTTCATAGACGATGCGGGAATCAAGGGTCCAAGGATGGATTACGGCAGGGAGGTATTGAAAGGAAATCCGGGAATTCAGCGTTGTATTTTGGAGTACGCAGTGGTTTTGGAACAAATCTTGTTTCGTATTGAGAAGGCGGGACTCACGGTATCGGGAAAGAAATTTGTGGTTTGTGTTCCGGCGTTGGATGTGCTAGGTCATGAGGTTTCTTGGCGGGGACGGAGCGTGGCTCGTTTGAAGCTGAACAAGATACAGGCGTGGCTGACGCCGAAGACGGTTTCTCACATCCTGCAGTTTCTGGGGTTGTGTAGTTATGTGCGGATGTTTATAGAACGGTTTTTGGAAGTGGCAAGCCCTTTGCGGCGACTTACGCAAAAGGGGGCGGAATGGAATTGGTCGGAGGAATGTGATCAATCTTTTCAACGCCTGAAGGACATTGTGGGGAGGGATATTGTGCTTAAGGATTTGGATTATTCCGTGGGGGGTATTAGGTTGGCGGTGGACTCTAGCCAATTTGGGGCAGGAGGGGTTGAGGAGAATGGCAAGGATCGGCCAGTACTCTATGAGTCAATCACGTTCACGGAAGTGGAGTCAAAGTATTCACAACCAAAATTGGAACTATGTGGGGTAACAAAGGTGGTGCGGAAGTTACAGCATATCATATGGGGCGTCTACTTTGAGCTTCTGGTGGACGCGGAAGCATTGGCTAGGATGATTAATTCTCCCTCTCTTTCTAATGCTCCTATGACGCAATGGGTTGCTTACTTGAATTTTTTTTTGTTTCGGGTGGTTCATATTCCGGGAAAGGATTTTACAATGCCGGATGATCTGTCACGGGTGGAGGAGGAAAAAGGGGACGCAAGGTTTTCGGAGGCGGAGGCGCTAGATGTGGAGCGTCGGTTGTTAACGGCTGGGGCAACAGAAACGGGAATCGGTTTTACCGTTCAGGCAGAGTGGTTGGTATGCTTTGTTGGAGGGGTATCTTAACAACCTGGTCTTTCCGGAAGGAACAATCAATTTGCTGCAGGTCTGGGTTCGGCGGAAGGTTACTAAATTTTTTGTTCATGAAAAGCAGTTGTGGCGTTGCCGGGCGCCTATTCCATTGGTAGTAACGACTTGTTGGGGAGACCAGGAAGCAATTCTTACGAGCTTAAACAAGAGGTTAGGTCATTGGGGAGAGGCGGAAACTCGGATTAGAGTTAAACAGCCGTTTTGGTGGCCTGGAGTGGTAAAATCAGTGAAGGAATGGGTTCAAAGTTGTGAGGCTTGTCAACGACGCGGGACGGTCTTGCCGAGGGAACTGGGTATTCCAACGGGTGAGGATTCTTTGTTTAGTCGGGTTTCCCTGGAGGTGGTTCACATCAAGGCAGGGAAGTTTGCCTACTTGCTGGTAGCACGGGATGACTTGTCAGGATGGGTGGAGGCTCAACTGCTGGTCAAGCTTTCGGCGGAGAAGGTTGGCTTGTTTCTGGAGGAAAACTGGTTTTTCACGGTTTGGTTGCTTAAGGTTAATCACGGTGGACAGCGGGGCGGAATTTCGGGGCAGTTTGATGAAATTGGTTCAGAATTGTGGGGCAAAATTTGGTCGGGTCACTGAGTATTATCCGGAGGGCGTGGGCATGATTGAACGCGGGCATCAACCAATTAAGGGGGCATTGGTGAAGCTTTGTGGGGAGGATGGGCGTAAATGGCAGCAGTATCTTCTGTCAGTGCTGTTTGCAGACAGGACTTCCGTCAAACGGGGGACAGGGTACTCGGCGTACGAGCTTTTGTACGGGCGGAAGGCGGTTTTACCGGTCGACATTGAGATGCTCACTTACTTGGCAATTGATTGGTGGAAGGTCAAGAGTTCGGAAGATTTGGTCGTGGCTCGAGCCGAGCAATTTCTTTGTCGGGAAGAAATGGTTGAGAAGGCAAGCAAGCGTTTGAAAGACTCGAGAGCGAGGGCGACTTGGTATTGGGATGAGCGCTGTGAGGCTGTATAGCTTAACTAGAGTACCTCTACTGCCTTATTTTGGCCATGGTACACTAGACACAGTGAAAATATAATAAATAAATTTATTATATTATTTTTAGATTATTTAAATAATATTAAATTATTTAAACAGTGCTTATTCTCAACGAAGAATGTCTTCACCCAATGCTTGGTAAGCCTACCAAACTGGGGAGCCCCTTTTTTCAGCAGGGGAGGGAGATAGGGTTAAACCTAACTAGCTATAACTGTCTATTCAATTAAGTCTTGTATAACAAGACTAATTGATAGATTA